>VZSV01000146.1:1536024-1554125 GCA_013398735.1 Nothocercus julius | reverse complement strand
AGACTATGAAGGGATCCAACCAAGAAATAATTAATATTTAAGATTCCAATCTTAGTATCAGTTTCAGTGCAGTGGCTTCTCAGAAATAAAGATGAGTACAGATATAAATCACTCAGGAATAAAAGGTGATGTGTTGTAGTCATTTCTATAGAACTGAAGCTATGGACACTGTCATGACGAAATATGTCTATAATAAATTTGGAATCAATGCTTCATTCTCTGTTGTGCAGTCTCCTAAAATGTCAAGTAAACACTTTATGCGTGTAAAACTTTATATGATTACCCTTATTTTACACAGGTAACTGAGGAAGAGAAGGTAAGCCATTCAGACATGATGCAGAAGTGACAGATGAAGTGAACTGGAGATTTTTAGTTCAGATCACTGGATCACATTATCCAGAATTCATTTGTTTGTGTGACCCTTGCCTTGCCTTGCCTGGCCTTGCCTTGCCTTACCTTCTCTTCATTTCTGTTCCACTAAAGAAAACAGAAAGTGAAAATTAAGGGAAGTCAACACTGCTTCTACTATTCACTAGAAGATTGTTAAACCAAGCAACACTTAAAGGGAATTTCCTAACCTAACTTTATAAAAAATGATACTCAAAGAGCTTTTATCAACACATAAGAAGTTAGGAGAAAAGAGAAAGAGAGAATATGTACATTAGAAAGGCTGTGAAAGTAAAAATGAAGAAAGGATACTATAGAGAGCCAAATTATTATTAATCTTAGCATTCAGCTTCCAACTAAATTTAAATATTTCAATGATATTAACTTTAATGTTCATTAAAATGTAACACTTGTAATGCAGACTGACCCATTTCTCTACTTTCTTCAGCTTAAGCACTGAACTTTCTCAAAGAGGAATAATTGTGATAGTTTTGCTATGGTTGCAGGACTGCAAAATTATTAGGTTTGAACTATACCATGTCAAAAATGTAAAGGAAAGCATATATTTTATAGCCACTCGATTTTTTTTCCTGGTTGTACAGAATATTAAAAGAAACGTAATATAATTGTGTGCCACAAGTTGAAAAGAATATTGAACACTGAATGTTTAGTCTCTAGCTTATATTACAAATGCCAGGTTATATTTGATAAATATGATTATTGATAGCAGAGGGAGAGGGCTGTAACAGAAGTCAATATTCTAGACAGCTATGCTCTAATTGGGTTTGAGGAAAGACTCACAGAAAACCGTAGCTGGTAGATAACATTTCTCTTTAGTGCTGTGTGTTTTAAGGCAATTGTTAAGGCAATGACACAGGTGTATAAAACAATAAGATTCCTTGTTTCAACAGAATGGTAGACTATGGAAGTTCTAAAACATAAATACTTTCCACTTTTACTAGAGTGAATGTGAATTGTTTTTAATAAAGTATTGCAGACTGGTTATGTTTGAACATATTTTCAGCAATGAGCATGCTAAAAATAAAAATCTTCCTAATTTATCAACATACTACAATACCCATGAAAATATCAACTATTTAAACAAAAAAGATGCATGGGACGTCCAATAGATAAATAGTGAAGTAGGAACAATCTGAACTTTGTAAAAGCATGCACATTTTTATATATTTTTGTATTTTTTTATGTATATTTTTAAGGGGAAGCAACTTGAACTATGGGTAATATTTTCTTGAGACAGATTTTTAGAACAATCATTCATTATTGAATATTGAGCACACAGTATAATTGAGAAATACTACTAACACTGTCATATATGTACAATTCAATGATTTATATTCATAAAGTAGAAAAAGTAGAAAATTACTATTCTTACACAACACCTTTACTGTAGATTTTATAAGATTCAAGTGATACTGGGCATCTGTTGTGCAAGTGTGATATCCATACTAAAATTTTCCGGTATGAAGGAATTAAAATTCACATAAGAAAGGCAAAGATGAGTTACCATTACAGATGCATAACTGAGTTAAAATTAAAATAAAAAAACACTATATTTTGCTCAGTATCACAAAGGAATTGCAGAGATTCAGCAATGAATCAGTCTCCTCTGACCCTCAATTCAAAATTCTGATTATTTTGAAAAGGGAGCTCAACAGCTTGGAAGAAACTTTAAGTACATTATCCTTACCTAAAAATGAGAAATACAACACAACACTAACACATTTTATAAAACTCTTTTATACTAAAGCCTCTCTAACTTAACACACTTGCAAAGCACTTTTCAGAGCTGCGGTCTCCATAACCTGAAAATTGCTACTGCATTTTCCATACTATGAAAACAGGTCAAACAAAAAAGAAAGTTCTGTTTGTGTGCTTTACATTTTTAAACGTTCTCTCAGAACAGAGACTTTCCCCAGACATGGAGCAAAACTCATGGAACTTGCTCCGATGCCAGAGAGCATTCATGTTCCCACAGGACTCTCATGTGGTGAGTATGCACAAGATACCTGGGAGTCTCGGCTGGAGAGGCTGCACTGAGCAGTTCAGATGAATGTTTGAATCACACGTTAAACATCAGTGCCCTAGGCACAATATTTCATTCCAACTAAAGAAAGGGAAGGGCAGCAAAAGGAGTTTGGACTTTGTGTTCCAGTCAGATATTTCATGTTGGAGATGAAAATACTATGTAAAGAAAGTTTTGTTAAAACCAATGGAAAGATTTTGAAATTGACTTTCTTCAATAGTCTGTCTGGAGATAGGTTTCTGTTTTGATGCTGTCGCTCGTTCTTTCCCTAGCTCTCCCTTCAAAAACTACCATAAAAATAAACTCTTACACATACAGACACAAATAAAATGAGAAGCTCTGATAGAATCAAAAGACTGATTGTCTGAATTGCTCTCTGAACCTGCAAGAAAAAAGAATGTCTTTAGTATCCAGCTTCAATTTACACAATCATAGATATGAGAAATAAGCCTCAGCATTCGTACGGATAAAGGGTATGAATTGCATTCATATAATTTAGACCCTTTGGCGTTCAGAACTGTTTCATATGCACTTTTTAAAATATTGAGCCTTTTTGGACCAAAATGCCAAGAATCTTGAATATCTTTGAGAAGGTTTCTCTTTCATAACCTAGAAGTGATAATTTAATTTTGCTCAAAGAGCTCATGAGTAAGGGTTCATTCCATGTTCAGCAAAAAATGGTAGCTCAAAACTTTCTGAAATATTTCCTGTAACTAATGTGGCTTCTCTATTTTTCATATTATATTGATTCTGAGTTTCCATACTCTGTTTGCATGGCAAATTTTATGTTGATTGGATGCTAGTATTAAACATATAACATTTTAATGCTTACATTAGTGCATACTGTCAGAAAACACCACTTATAGAGAAGAGCTGTATGAAGTTACAAAAGGATTATCTCTGGACAGCCCTTGAAAAAATTTTCTCTCAATCCAGTGAAGATCTTAGATGTGATTTTATTCACATTTTCCCCGTTCCCATAACCTTCTCCTCCAAGAAGAACAGATCTACTTGGTGATGAGGCTCTTGTTCCAGTCCAGATCAGTAACTGCATTTGGAATCCCTAAAGGATAAAAACAGAAAAACGACAGGAAAAGGAGGAAAAATATATTTTCCTAAATAGAACTATTTATAGATATAGTATCCATAGCTGTTTATCTCTCAAGCTATCCAGCTGGAAAGATGAGTGTCTTAAAGTATTTTCTATGTCTTTATATATCTATATCTATATCTATCTATCTATCTATCTTTATATATATATATATTATCAGTTAACAAAAGAGCTTCACATAAAATTTGATAGAGCTAGTCCTTGCTCTTTAATGGAGCAGTAGATCTTTCCAGGAATATCTGTGCATAATCAAAACCTTTTTTTCCTGAAAGCTTTTAGGCCTGGATGTAGACTGAGATAATCCTGCAACGGTTTATATTTACCCAGAGTACAATTTTGTAAAGCCAAAATCCTTCTACATGTTGCCCCAATCCACCTAATATATCTTCTAATCAGATAATGATGCACTTGAGGATCAGCTTGAGATTCAGAGTGAGTGGAGAAGTGGCTGTAGGCAGACAGAGGTGAAGTGAAGAGGTTCTCCGCAGTGCACTCAAGAGTTCAGCATGGTTCGAAGGCTTGTAACTATTTAAAATGGTGCAGAAGACCTTTTTCTCTCAGTTGCAGCACAGCGTAATGAATACAGTGGTTGAAATGGAATTATGCCAGGTAATTAGCTTCTTAATTGCCAATTTCCTTTTTATTTAATGAAATTTCCCTACATTTCTTCATTCTGGAGGACAGATTTTTTAGGGTATTGTGGATCTTTTCCACCAGCACCTGAATGAGCTTCAAATTCCTCCAGGAAAAAAAAAATATTGGATGGAATAACAAAGGGTAACTTACTTACTTTTTTTTCCGCCCTAGCACAAGGAATAGATCTTATGAATCTGAGTAGCTCTGCTAACTAAAAGATTTTTCAGCGTAACACAGAAGCTTAGACACTAGTGTACAGAAATTTGGGAATGGAATATTCTACTAATGTATTTCCATATGCAGTTATCTTTTTGAACCAATCTGCAGACTCTCTAAATTGGCAAAAATAAAAACATCAAAATCCATCTGGAAGCTTTATTTAGGAAATATGTGATGTAGGCCACAACACATTCCCCATGCTTTTGGCCATAGCGTCTAAACATTTCTTACGGGTTGTTGAAGGAATCCCAAATGACCCGCTAGCCAGCTTTTGGATCGCTTAGCATGTCATCCCACTAAACTTACTGAAATTATAATTGAAATGCTAGTTGAAATACTGAGATAAATGCAACTTCTAAATGAATTGTTTATTGTCTCATTGCAGAAACTGATGGTGGAAGTCCCACTCCAGAAGAACTTACAGAAATGTATATATTAATGCAGCTGCCAACTTTAGTTTGACCTGAGAAATTGCTGTGCTATTGCACTCGCTTCTGGAGACCATCTGATTTACACCAGTCTCCCTGCCAAACTAAGAGTCAAAGTCTCAGTTATTAAAAGAAGACATATTTCTGGTAGAGCTAACCGATTTTTGCAGTAAAACATTTTTCCTTTGAGACTGCTGATTTGATGAAAAAAAGTTTTTTCACAGAAATGTGTCAAAGTTGTCAAAGATTAAGTTTACTATTGAAAAAGTTTCTATATTCAGCTATCAATATGATTTCCTGCTGCCTAAATAAATTAATATTATCTGGTTCAAAGAATACTAAAAAAAACTTTTTGTAAATTAACCGTTTTTTGAGAGAGAACATTTTTGGTTTTCTTAAAACGTTGGCAGCAAATAAATGCTAGCAAGTTTCAAGCAATAAAATAGAAACAGAGAACATTTCATTGTGCTCAAATGTTTTCAACTTTTTGTTTTCATCTATGTGGGAAAGTAGGAAAAGTAAAAAAAAAGCTTTCATGCCCAGCTACACATGTTTAATGATGAATACTGCCACAAAAATTACAATGTGATACATTCTATTCTTTTGCTAATTATACATTACCACTCTGTGTGGAACAACAAATAATGTAGTAATATTGTTACTTGTAGACCAAAGTCAGAAAGATAATAAGCATTATCATTCAACATAAATACAAGTTTATTTTTCGTGATATGCAGTTCCGGGGTGGGGAAATAAGTCTCCAGAAGTCTGCTTGCATGCCTGTGTAACTTCTTGGATGGATCTATGTGGTTGATTGTGGAGGACAGCCGGAAGTGAAATAACATGCCTGCAGCACAGATGACTCCCTAGGGAGCCAGGGTATGACAGTATATTGGGAGCTAAGCTTTTTTGACAGAGTAATTGACTTAACTTTTGGTTGCCACAAGCTGATAGCTAGAATGGACTATTCACTATGCTGAAGTCCTCTGTAGCCACTGAGTATAAAGAGAAAATTTAGACCTGGTAATTTCAGGAGGAAAGGCAAGATAACTTCTCATATCTCCCATTAGCCTGAGTCTCCAACTGCTGATAATCGCCTTCAGTAGCATGCTTAACAAGGGTTACATATAACTTTGGAAGAATGTTTTTCTTTTAACATGACTTTGAAAGAATGTTTTTCTTTTAACACGAGACTGATATCATTTGTCTCTTGAAACAGAGGAAGCTAATGCAGAAAGCCTCTCATAACAAAGCTTTTTCCAATTACCACCTACAAGCCTAGCTCTAAATAACTACACCTTGCCTTGGGAAGGTAAATGGCATTCATTTTCCTTTTGCTCTAGCTTGGTGTCTTTTGTGGAGTGGGAATAACAAATTCCTGACTTATAGTTTATCATCTTCTTCATTTTAAATAGATTAGGGTAAGGAGAAATGTCTCTTTTATTGACAATTGACGTTATAAATCATTTTTTGTTTTTTTCGTAGAATAGAATAGAATTTTGAAATAGAATTATTTCAAATAGAAATAGAATTATTTCAAAATAACAAGATATTCAAAATAATCTCTTATCAAAATAAGAGATGGAACTTATTTTTTTTTAATTTTATTACATAAAGCTAATATGTTTTGACAGTTTTCTACTTATTGTAGTAAACTGGGGTTCTTGTTAAAATTCCATGTTTTATGCTCTGACTTTTTTCCTCAAAAAATTAACAGTTTAGTGCACCTGCTTATAATGATATAATTATCATAACAACTTATATGAACCACAAAAATATATTAAATTAACGTGTTGCTGTAATAACTACATATATTTATGTAGCACCACTCTTATAGTAAAGGGACAAATGCAGAATATATGCAAAACATACTATATACAGCAAAACTGGAATATAACATACAATTTGTCTACCAGTGAAGGAAGAGTAAGCAAATGGACTATGCTAGCAAACACATAAACATTTTTAACTCCCAAATAAACCCAGGAAAGAGGAGAAAGAAATTTCTCCCATCAGCATCATTTTCCTTCCAGGCTGCTAAAAAGTTTTTGTCACCTTTCCACAGTCTCATCTTAAAAAAAAAAAAAAAAAAAAAGAAAGAAAAGTTTAAATAGAATTTTGGACCCTGGCAGGCAGTGAAAGAGCTACCGTAACGCCAGGAAAAGGTGTAGATAGTTTGTATGTCAGTTTTAATTGTATTACTGGTGAGGCTTTTCCTTTAATAGTTAGACAACTTGGATGACTTTGTAGCTGGACTAATACAAGGCTAATAGGTTATGTAATTAGTTTTGGTTTTGCATATAAATTTGCGTGTTTTTCAGTGCATGAAAATTTCAAAGCCTGTTTTCTTCTTACAAATTGTTTGCAATTTGTATATAAAAATCCAAGTCTAACAGTTTAATCCAAAAAGGAACATAGAGTTTTCAAGTCCTGTAGATTTGAACCTTTTACCTTATTAAGTAGACAGGAAGTCAGTGCAGATAATAAGTAGGAAACAGAAAATGTTGGTGCTAACCTTGGAGATAGAAAGTTCAAAAACATGTTTTAAATTACTTATGCTCAGAATGAAGATATCTGGATCAGGCATGTAAGGAAGTACCTGTGATTCGGAATATGAGAGTCTTTTCTGAGAAGTCATACACCTTTTGTTTTTGGAAAAGAAAAAAAAAATGGGAAGAGAAATAAAGTGCTAGTCCTAATACCCACTTTCTACAACCACAATGAGTGCATCTATCCAAAATGAGAACAGTGAGATTCAATACCTAGCTCAGGAGGACCAAAGCCACAGGCATCAATCCAAAGTCATAAAATACAGCGAACGTGTGGATATGACTCTACATTCCTCACTCTCTAATCCCTGTCGGCTAAGTCTGGTCATTGTGTAGCAAATAATTCAAGATAGATAGCTGAGAGTAGGGAAAGAAAGAATTTGCATCAGTATCTCATCTGTAAGGGCACTGAGCACAGTATCACAGCTGTAAGGGCATTCAGCAGAAAAGTGAATAATGTTCTCTGATCCTCATTCCATGGGACTGCTTAATGCCCACACAATCGTTTCTTCTCATCCTTTGAAATGCAGTTTAAAAAGCCAGTGAAGACTGCACAAGGGGACTGTTTTAACTGAGTGCTTAGTTGAGACCTTATAGAAAAAATACGACGCTCCAAGTGTGTGATTTATTTTGTTCTTTGTTCTCAGTTTTAATCAAGTCATTCCTCTTGTGTAAAGCAAGCTAACAAGCAAGCTTGTCTCTTGCTCCCGCCTGTTTATATCCAAACTTTATTTGTTTTAATAAACCTGATCCAAAGCCTTCTAAAGTCAGTGAGACAGGACTTCTTTTTACTTTGGATTGGACTCAAAATGTCAAACTAGAAGCAGATCAGTCAATATTGACCGCTGTATTGCAGAAAGTATTCAGAATTAATTGACAAATCCCATTTGCAATGGGATTAGCAGTTTCAAAGTTAGCTCCTGAGCTGTGAGGTGGATCCAGAAGTTCCAGTGCTTAACCAACTTGTGCTCACTTCCTCCCAAGCTTTTTTGTACACCTCAGAATCTCCTTCCACAAGGTAGCTGAAGACTATCCTAAAGTTGAAATTGAACACCTTGTCTTAAAAGCTTATCTTAACTTCAAGTTCTTCAGCCTGAAACAAATATCTCAGCATACACCAGCGGGCTTTACACCTCTAATCATCATAGTGGCCTTTCACTTGCCTCACTCCAGCATGTCCAAGTCGCTCTTGTACTGGGGAGCTCAGACCTGAGCTCAGCACGGCAGGTGAGGTCTCACCACATCTGATGGCGGAGAAGAATCACCTGCCTTGACCTGCTGGCACTGTTCTTCCTAAAGCAGCCCACCATGAGGCTAGTCTTCATCACTGAAAGGACACCTACATGCTCAAGTCTAAGCTTCTGTCCATCAGGTGTCCCAGGTCTTTTTCTGTCAAGATACTTTCTAGCCAGTCTCTCCCAGTCTGAACTGATTCATGGGGTTGTTCTGTCCTTATTGTATGATTTTTTATTTTTTTTTTTTACTTTGCTGATAGGGATTTCTACAGGCTCATCCATACAGATTCCACTAAAGTGTATTGCAGAGCCATCGTCTTTCTTTTTCTATGTGCACTGGAAAGGAAAATCAAACTAGAGATTAATCTCTAGGAATGAGTCCCCACCCTCAAAAGCCTTATTAGAAGAGCATCAAATTAAAACATCAAAGCATTTTGGAGTACTGGTTTTGTTTGCTTGTTTGTTTTGTTTTGTTTTAGAACACAGTACTCCAAAATGCTTTGATATTTTAATTTGATACTAATTTGATTTTAAAAGCACTTAGGAACATTGGAAATTTTTCTGACTTTCAAAATGCCGTTTTCAAAAACTCCATAAAAGTGAGTTAATTGTAACTCCATGAGGTAAAATCCAGCAAGATGGTTAACAAACATGCTTCAATTTAAATTGAAATAATCCTATTAACTTTGCTGAAGTTAATATGTGCTTGAAATTACACATATATTAAGTTTCTTGAAGAATTAGGAAAATAAGTGAGAACAGAGGGTCAGGCAATGTTATTTATGGAAGTTTATTTTCAAGTGTATTGGAAATGGAAGTTTTATTTATTGATACTAATATTCTTTTCTGATGTTTATAATCGCCATTTAGTATAGCACATGACTGAGTTATAAAACATCTGTATTGGTAATAAAAAATGTAAGAAATAAGCACTTCTACTTTTATTAATATTTAAATAAATAATTTCTGCAACAATAGATTTCAAGCATAAGAAATAAAAATCTTAAGGTTTCACACTGTAAACTTTTGTGAAACTTGAACAGGTTAAAACATATACTTCAATGTATATACTGTATTATGCCTGATAAATTTTCAATCTTTTCCTGATTACTAGGTATTACTAATATAATATATTTCAGCTGGACTTCTAATAAAATAAGGATAAGAAATTACAGTTCCTTAGAGAGTAGAGGATTAGTATAATTAGAAGGAACCGAAAGATGCCAATGATTTACAAATACCAGCTCTTTCATACAGAGAGGATATTTTTTTCCCTTGTGGACATCCTTTCATACTTATTGTTTTCATTGACTTGCTTTGCACATAATCTAGGATTGCATTAATGAAGTTTGTGAGTGGCAGAAAACTAGGGAGTAATATTACCCTGAGGAAACTAGACGATACTGAGGCATGAAATAATACAAATGAGACTGAGTAGTATAACATACAGCTTCATAGATTCATGCAGTGTAGGTCAAATAAACTGGGAATTAGCTCCATGACTTACCCTGGGGAAAAAATACTACTAATAAAAAAGCAGTCAAAAGTCCTGGGTTATCAATCACCAGGACCATAATGACTGCATAGCCATGAAAAGGCAAATGTTCCTAGGAAGAGGGTAAAACCAAGAAAAGCAGAAGCACTGTGACATTTGGTAAGATCATGATAACGTTGAAACAGACATAATTTTTAAAATATAAAAATGAATTCAAATTATACCAAATAATAAGATAAACTACCAAACAGGTGGGAAGGTTGTTTCCTAGGAGAACAGAGTAGGAAAACTTGGATTGTTAAAGCTCTGGAAAAACAAGACTTACAAGGAATGTGTTGATTGTCTCTAATTCACTAAGGAAACAAATGCTCAAGAAGGAAAACTATTTAAAATTATTTAAGCTGATGGACAAATGATATCACAAGGGAAATAATTATATCATAGGCATGAATTCATTTGGTTTGGAAATTAGACATTTCTTTAAGGTAGAATAAGACTGATTCAGGAATAAAACTCTTATAGTAGGAACAACGTTTTATAGTATATATTATACCCAATATTTTTCAGAATACAATTGCAATAGCCAGGGGGTCAGTCTCCATGGCCCAAGAGGTCACATCTTATGTTCCTATGAAGAGTATCACAGTTCCTTAGCTGTTTTGTTACTGTACCTATTGTTTTTCAGCTTTGCTACCAAAACAGTTCAATTTCAATCCATCCCACTGAGATGCCGAAAAGTCAATTGTTATGTTTTTCTTCTGTTTATTTGAAATTATTCCCTATAGTAATATCATTTTGTTGTATATTATTGAAATGATAGTATTAGCAACTTCTGAATATTGTTTAAAAATGACTAAATTAATTTTTGTGTTTAACTGATTTTTTTTAGTGACTGATTTCCCATAGAGATTTGGTAAAGAGAACATTTACAAAGCTATTCTTAGGTGAAAATAGAAAACTGAGAAAAGCCTAATGAACCTAATAGTGTGCTGATGAGGTTATGCAGGAAAAAACGTCAGCCATAAAATATATATTGTAGAGACAATACAGATATTTTTTTTTTCTTGAAACAATAAAAAAGTGATAAGTGATTTCATTGAGCCTGAGGTTTTTAGAGCAAAATCCATTTGCAAATTTAGATTTAATTAATTTTTTTAGTTTTATTCCACAAGGCTGAAATGTTCAGAATGGTATTATTGAGTTAAATGCACTTTTGTAAGCAGTTTGCTTCTGAGGTTTTACCTGCTTCACCAAAATATCTCACAAAGGCAATGTAAAATCCTAGATGTTTTTTCTTTTTTACTAATTCATACTGGGCCTTACTTCCTGGTTACATATGAGTCTTTTTTGATTAAGTAATTGGTTTTCCACATAGAGCTCTTTTTTTGTATAAAGAACAACTTGGTATAATACTTATTTTGACTTAAAACTGAAGTTGTCATCTGCCCCTAAGGAACAGTGAGCCTGTACTGTAGGTACAGAGGGTAGCAGAATATTTTTAGATCAGTAAATAGTACTATAAACTCACCTCATAAAAGTAAGCTTACTTCTTTTTAATAATTGCCTTGTCTACCAGCCTATTTTTTTCAAGATCTTAATGTGTTGCAAATGTATATACAGCTAGAGAAAAATCACTCTTAAAGAAAAGTGGACTATTTCATGGACTGTTATAAGGGTTATAAGAAATATAAATATATGTATTTAAAAGACTATATATAAAGCTAAATATAAAAGACTGTTACAAGAAATGAGAGATATCTGATCCTGCACTATTAGTATCAAACTTTTTTTAGCTGCTTCTAGTGCTATTGCAGGCCATCTTCTGTGATAATTAGTATTAGTAAGGAGCCACTTGCTTCCCTCTGCCCAGTGAAATAGTAGCAGGACAGTGCCCTTAGAAAGGTTTAGAGTTACGTCTTCATGCATTTGCTGTTTTTCATACCACAGCTGGAAGATTAATAGAACTGAAGCTCAAATAGCAGGAGAGGTTTTGGTCTTAGTGTCATTTTGACATAACTAGTGCAGTCCTACTGTACATCAAATTCAGGTTTTATTGAATTTGTTCATCTTTTTCATTACTGATTACAGAAGTGATACCAGAATTACTGTCTTTCAAAAAGGTGGACCCCTAAGAACTGTCTACAATCATCAAATTCACTTATGTAGCTGCTCTTTAATAATTATTTTAAAACTAGCATTTCATCCTGAGAATACAATTACTAAGAAATAGATTCCACATGTAGATCTGAAGCCTCCAAATAGAGGCAGGTCCTAGAATGTGATTGGTATCTTTTACATGTGATATGGCATTTCATCAGGAAAGAAGATTTGAAATAGTTTACAGTGATCTGCAGAAGATTGCTGGGGCAAGTGGTTATTTTTGTAACTACTTTCTTATAATGTGTTTAGTTGGAGTTAGAAAATTCCCACATCGATATATATGGTTTTCCATTGTGTCAAATCTTATTTAAAATATAATACTAAACAAACAAAAAACGTACCTTTTTATTTGAACAAGTATAAATGTTCGTAAAAGTATCTGCTTTCAGAACAAGTACAAATGGGCAAATCAAACAAGGCTTTAAAACCTGTAGTTGTCCCTATTGAAAATACTGTACCCTGTAAGTTCTATCACTTCAGAAAACATCCACATAGCAGAAAGCAGGGCCCTTCTGATTCCTGTGTAAGCCAAAACACCAGGAAAAATCTGACTCAGAAAAAAATCAAGGCTCTCAGAAATCTCTTCTGCCTTTGACTCCTGATGGACACAACAGATTATTTTGATGCCTGAAGAGTATCCTTGTATCCTGCACAAAAATAAATAAGGCAGTCTAAGCAGAAGGCTTTAACAGTGCCTTAAACTGGATATTGAAATAGCAATGTATGCAAAAAGTACCTGCACTTTATAAGGATGTGGTAAAAACCTAGAAAGCCTATTTTTTTCTGAAAACATTGTTCTGCTTTTGACATCTTTAATAACCTGAAAAAACAAAACAAAACAAAACAAAAAGCAAGGACAAGCAAGATTGAAATCAGTTATTTGAGCTGATTGAAAACCAGATGACATTGAAATATGTCACCGGGCATTATGCTAGAAGACACAAAAATTTTGATAGCATGGTAGCTGTAGAAGTGACACAGACTAACATGTTACTCAGAATTCATTACAAAATCAAGATAAAGATGGTAGCAAGGATCTAAATCTGGGACATAGATGTCTCAAAGGGCATTTGGGAAGAAATTTGGAATTTTTTTGCTATGTAACATATAACGGGAGACCTGGCACAAGTGAGTTATGTGGGAATGGGCTATTCAGTTTCACAGTGAAATAATAGTATTTGAAGGTTGTCTGCCAAAACTAGAAAAACAGAGCTGCCAAACTATCCTAGCACTGCTGAATAAACATGATTATCTTGACACAAATGCAGGTAACTCAAGCTGTTTTTCAGTATTTCACTTCAAGGATTTTTGTAGGCAGGGGGAGCTCCCGTCCGTCTGTCTAGAGGTGGTGTCACAGGCAATCACTTATGTTCCCCTGCCAGCCCAGTCTTGAATAACTGCAGCTGGTTCTTTGAGGTGATAATGAACAATATATTTTGGTGTTATAATAGCCAACACACTTTTCTTTGCATAGGGGTGAATGTAGGATGAATTTAATACATACATAAGTATGCTACTGCATTCAAATGGGAAGAATTTTTTTCCCTAAATAATTCATCAAAATAATCGGGATGTGCAAATGTATATTGTGTCAGTGAGCACACCCACTAAGTTATATACAAGACAAGGTACTTGTATATTAAATAGCACACTTGCATTCAATTTGGCCAAGCTATTGTTCTTTTTTATTTCTTTTTTCTTATTTTTCTCGCAATACGTTTTCTGCTTGTTATTCATATGTGTCCACATTCTCTATATGAAATAAAACTGCCCATAATTTCAATGTATGATACCTTAGAAACATAATGAAGATTTTTCAATGCTTTATTATGCTACCACAACTCACATTAGATCTTTTTAGAAAGAGGCAATTCCTCTGAAGTGTTCTTCATGCTAGTGCTCCATACCAAAATGGGTGGAGTGGCCGACGCTCCAGAGGGCTGTGCTGCCATTCAGAGGGATGTAGACAGGTTGGAGGATTGGGCAGAGAGGAACCTCCTGAGGTTCAACAAGGACAAGTGCAGGGTCCTGCACCTGGGGAGGAATAACCCCAGACACCAGTACAGATTAGGGCTTGACCTGCTGGAAAGCAACTCCGCGGAGAGGGATTTGGGAGTCCCAGTTGACAACAAGTTAACCATGAGTCAGCAATGTGCCCTGGTGGCCAAGAAAACCAATGGGATCCTGGTCTGCATCAGGAGGAGTGTTCCCAGCAGGTCAAGGGAGGTGATCCTCCCTCTCTACCCAGCTCTGGTGAGGCCACATCTGGAGTACCATGTCCAGTTCTGGGCTCCCCAGTATAAGGGACATGGAACTTCTAGAGAGGGTCCAGCGTAGAGCAACAAAGATGATTAAGGGACTCAAACATTTATCTTATGAGGAAAGACTACATGAGCTGGGCCTATTTAGCCCAGAGAAGGGAAGACTGAGAGGGGATCTGATCAATATGTATAGATACCTGAGGGGAGGATGTAATGAGGATGAACCCAACTCTTCTCAGTGGTGGCCAGTGATAGGACAAGGGGTAATGGGTGGAAGTTGAAACACAGGAAGTTCCATTTCCATATGAGGAAGAACTTCTTCCCTGTGAAGGTCACAGAGCCCTGGAACAGGCTGCTCAGAGACGTCTTGGAGTCTCCTTCTCTGGGGATCCTCAAAACCCTCCTGGATGCGACCCTGTACCATGTGCTGTAGGTGTCCCTGCCTGAGCAGGGGGATAGGATGAGATGATCTAGAGGTCCCTTCCAACCTCAACCATTCTGTGTGATTCTGTGTTTCTGTGTTGATGTTAGATCTACATATTTGCAAATACATGGTTTATTTCTGAGGGTAGGGCAAGAAAACAGAGGAATAAGTGACTTTGTTCTGATACATTTTCTAGCTGTGAACTGACCAAATCACAGGCACCTGTTCAATTACATTGTAAAAAATATAAATACATATTTACTGGTTTGAATGTGCTCTCTCAAGCTTTTCTAAGAACAGAGTAACCATTTTATTACCATTTTAATCTTTGTAAAACATTCCAAATGTGATATATGTTCACTTACTCTCTCTTACAAATTATATAAACCCATTATTAACAATAGGTAAACTAGAATACTCAAATCTGATTTGCTGGAGAGTTCTGAATCTTTATATGGTATCCTAGGACTTAACACTTACACCCAGGTATCTAAACAATATTGTTGGAGAACTTCATGTTACAAGGTGTTTTTAAAGGTGTTTTTAAATGTAAAGGCAGATGAGAAAATCAAAATGTAAACATCTTTCCAAAATTATAGACATCTTTTTTGGATTATAAAAGAGGAAAATCCCTTACAACGAAAGTTGAAGCAAGCAATGTCTTTTAAAAAAAAATCAGATTTATAGCAAGATTAGAAAAGAGTTCTTAATTAGACATAAAATAGAAATAAATTGGACCATATCAATAATTTGTGTTGCACTATCTTCCCAAAGAGAACTGTGTCTACCATGGTATCTACCTCCTATGTAGCTTTTCTCATGGTCCTCTAGGTAAAGCAAAAGAAGTAAATAGATGTTACAATGCAGAAGATTTTTCTTCAGTACCACATAATTTGATTGTTCATAAAAATATAGACTCAGGACACATTATAAATGAAAATTGTATGCCAGATGAATTAATCTAAATCAAGGAACAACTCTGTTTTTGAAAACAAAGCAAATCAGTCAAAAGTTAAAATGACCAGAAATCAAATAATGTGGCACCATATATTTAATTATCTGGGCTTCGCCGAGGTCACACACTTTCCAATAGATCTTCGGTCTGAGATAGAAGGTAATAGACTTTCAATAATTTGTGAAACTAGAAGGATTAATGGATTAATGCACAAGTCTTTGGATTCTGAAGAACTAGGTTAAGAGATCTGCTTTAGGTCAGAAGAGAAATAAGTTTGATAATTTCTATTTAGTCCCTAGGAGACATTAGTACAAATCACAAACCCTCCTTCAAGCATTTCCTGCCATTGAAATTCTTTTCTTACAAAGGTCAGAACTGGTGTTACATGCAACGGAAATCATCTGGTAAGGCCTTGTTTTTTTCTGACTGAAACTGAACTACATAGCCAAGGCATAGTGAGACAATCAAGCTATACTCAGATGGATTATACACCTGATAAATGAATAAAATGCCTATGCTTAAATCTTCACATTCTATTTTCTTTTCCTTTTTTAAAACATCCATGTCATATTTATTAATTTTCTTTTTTTTTTTATTACTTTTTCCCCCCCTCACATTTATTAAGGTAGCTGCTGCTGTTAACAAAGGTTATATTTGCATTCATAAAATTAGAATTACTTCTTTTAAACATAGACTAAAACAAAACAAGTCGAAACGATTTTAGTTAGCACGTATGCTTTTGTTTGTAGGATATCAAAATGTAAGGAATTTAATTAATCTTGACAGTGATAAAGGATGATATCTGCATTTAACATGATAGTAAAATATGAGATACAGCTTGATATATGGTTCATACTATATTGAAAGAATGATATGCAAAGTGCGAAGAGTTTATCAGTAACAATCAGCTGTGGGATCAAGTAAATCAGGAACTTTTTGTAGAGCTGACAGATCTTTGCTATTTTTTCCCTAGATTTCCAAGACTTCTCATACAAAGGCTGTCAGGCTTTGTATGAGGATCCCAGAGATAACTCCACATATTTTATGTCTGAAATCTTGTCCTACTGTAAAGGACCTGTGTTAGATGCGAAGTGTCTCCATGACAGGGAAGCCTGATGAGATAATCTCCTGGAGTCATTTGCTCAGTCTCCAACTTTTCTTCCCAAACTGTCTCCTTTAAAGGTTCCCCACTCAATAGTTATTCCAAGATAAGTCATATTTCTCATGGCATTTGTGCTCCCTCCCCTGCCTGCGTGACTTCCCACACAAAGCCCTGTTTGGGTGTTGATCACCCATAGTGTTATCTGATTGTGGTGTCTGCTTCCCTAAATCTCTCTCTCCTCTCCCCTATGGCTGCCTCCTGCTGGGAAATGTTTGCATGGACCCTGGGAATGGAGATAACAGCAGCAAAGTACCCGAGGACTAGCTAAACTGGCACCCGGCAAAAATTCAACAGATATGCAAAATGACTATGAGTCAATTATGCCATAAACAGGGGGGCAGCCTAAGAGCCCTATTAATCCCTTAGACATAAACTGTTGACCAGGTCCATATTAATGAAACATATTACTATTTCTTTTATAAGAGTGAACTGCTTTGCATTCTTTTCCCTGCTAATTCATTCTGTGACAGCATTTTTTTTTTTGTAATTTCCTTGCCTATCACCATCCTTATCTGTTTTAGATCCAATTTGCTTTAATGAAGTGACATAATCTCTTTGCTGATTTGACAAAATGGATGATTAAGCAAAACCTATGGTTAGCCATAACTCTTACAGCACTTCAGCTAGCTTTAATATTTTTGCTTGATTTGATTTTCGTTTTAGTTCCAGAGTACTCATCACAGTCACTTATTCTATCCATCAGAAGGAACCTGATGCTTCTTTCTGACCACCAAGTGCTATTCTGCTGACTAGGAAATAATGGAGACCCTTTTCAGACTTCTTTTTGATCTTCTACTCATCTTGGGTTCCTGAGCAAGGATATTAGCCTATGCCCATTAGTTATTTAGTTATGCCCATTAGTTCCTAGGAGGTCATTTCTCTTCAGGTAGCCCTCCATGTCAGGAATGCCAGATGTTCTGTGATGATCTTTAATTCATGAATAATTCTTAAAGTCAAGATTAAGTATTACAAATATAAGATTAAATATTCTGCTTTTCCTGATGATAATCTGTGAAAGAATCTGCTGGGATTTGT
>VZSV01000146.1:1521841-1535764 GCA_013398735.1 Nothocercus julius | reverse complement strand
AAAACAGTATGTTTAATTGCCCGAAAAGTCAACTTGGAATAACTCCCATATTGTATTAAAAGACCACAATATTATAGTCAATAAACAGTGTAAGGAATTTTCAACTTCAGTAATTGTGTTGACGTTTCTGTGCTGGAATACTTCTGAATTGCCACTTTTGCAATGTGGTCCCCTGCACCATGGTTTTTAGCAAAATGAAAACTATATTTTCATCTGACAATAAATTTGTCATTTTAGTGTTCGGTTCTTCCTTTCTAGGAATGAAATAAGGTCCATTTCAGCTCCTGAAGATCAGCCATCAATCAAAATTTAAATAGTGTGATATCATACTGAGAAGGAAAAGCTTATAGTATTGATATGGAGTTTTACTATACTCTAGAGTTACCTCAGATTCACAAAGCAATTAGCCAATAATTTTAAGAAGTTATGGCTAATTTAACTAATGCTTAATGAAGTCTACTAAAGCTGTCAGGTTTGATGAGCCCACTGAGATTCTGTGTAACAACATGCATTAAAGTTAGGGTCCTCATCTTATTTTGGCAGATTAATCAGTATCCTAAATTATAGTCTTTCTTTCTAATGATACGAAAAGAGGTGTTTTCTGTTTTGAAATCTCCTTTAAGGATTAAGCATGTGAGGTAACACACAGATTCATGTCTAATAAAACTGCCTCTGGTGGGGATCCATCCTTATAAAATAGATGAAGTAGACACATATTTGAATGTCACTATTTGAGTATTTGATTAAATTATTTGAGTAAATGACACCTAAATACCTACGTGCATTGTGTTCATGATATTCTTAAATTTCTGTAAATTCTATCTTTGTTGCTATATTTCATTTATATTTCTGAAAGAATTTCTTAAATGAATAAATGATATGCAATGCAAAGATTAAACATTCCAAGAAAACTAAACAAAAAGGAATTGTAAATTTGCATCACAAAATTACTAAGAGTTAAGAAAAATTTAATACATCTTATAAATAGTAGCTTGAAAGTTGTAGCTTAAAGGACAAGCACCTTTCTGAATCAGGCTTATGTTTTATTCATGAAGTGTTATGTGCTTTTACAAGTGTTATGCTTTCCACAGAGCTCATGTGACAGCATAGATTCTCTTCCTTGAGAAAGCTCCGCACCCCGCTGTGACTAGTTCGCTTATTTCCAAGCTTATGATTCAGGCACTGCATCAGACACTGGAGTTATAAGAAAAAAAAAGAAATTTCATTAAAAAAAAAAAAAAAAAACATACACACCACACACACACACACTCACACATACATATACCACACTGCATATCTACAGATGTATTCAGGCACAAAAATGATGTAACTCAAAGTGTTGAAAAGGGCTTATCAAAACAAAACAAAAAAAAAAAAACACATTTCTTATGCTTATATTTCTTTCTTTTTCATTTTATTTTGGTTGTGATATATTTAATAAATCAAATCCATATGGTTTCTATTGATGTCAAAAAATGGAAAAGAGGTTTTCCTCCTCCCTTGCTTTTAATCAGACTTGATAGATAATACTATGAAACCTAGCCTTCAAAAAATATGCAATATCTCAAATTGTGCTATTTCATTTCTTCTCAATTTATTGACAGATGAGAGGCCAACCTCATATGACCTGTGGTAAACTTCTGAGTGTCATAATACAGAACAAAATGGTCTCTTTCCATAACTCCCAAAGATGAACAAAAATCCTCTACAGTTACATAATGGCACTGAAAAAATACGAAAAGTAGAGAATAATAATTAAAAGACTCTAAATGAAACAAAAAACGACTCAAAGCAAGCCACATAGAAAGCACTGGATTCATTTTCGTTTAAAAAGTAAACATCATTTTTATACAACTGCAATAATGTGAATAGTAAAACAGACCTGAGCTACCCTAAGCCAGTAATTGCCATAACAAAGGGCATGCTAATAAAATAGAAAGCCTCAGAATAATTGAACTAGTCACAGCAAAAGGACACAGCAGCACTGTAAGAATTTATTCTCTTCCTAAGAGAAATTGTAGCATATGATAGCTACAAAGCTATCATATCATGCATTTTTCACTATAAAGCTATCATATGCAAATTAGAAAGAGATACTCTATTAAGCAAAGATATTTGGGGGAATATTGCATAATATTCCCCAATATTCTTGTGTTACTAGACAAAAGATAAAGTTTAAAAACACCCAGATTTCCTGTTCACAAAACAGTTATAAATTATATTATGCAGTCAGCATATTTCAATAATGTAGTTAAACAGGTTCTCTTATTTGTGGCTTTCTTCAATTACAGTTACTTAATTCCCTTTGGGGAAATTTTAGGAACTTCCTATTTGTGTTTTGGAATAACTGATAATGCTTATATGAGCATTTTTCCATTTAACCAGAAATCTAAACAGTTGACAGGTACTTCAGAGTTTATATATGCAGAGAGAGAGAGAAAAAAAAATCCTGCAGAATTTAAGAAAAGGGAAAAATGACAGAGAGAAATAAATTTACAGCTCAATACTTAAAGAAGAATTCAGAAGAAGTGAAGTGACCAGTTTAAATGGCAAACTCTTTAGGCCAGATATTTCATCTCAGGAGTATGGAGAAAAGCATATTCTCAATCAGTTTAGGTTACAATGTTAATTCTGGTCAACACAGTGTAGTAAATAGATTCGGATAGGAAATATCTGAAAATCAGAATATAATAGGAATAATTCTATTTCTTCTTCTAATTAAAATGATTGTCATCTCTCTCTTTTTTTTTTTTTTTTTTTTTTTTGGTAACATTGTGATTACAAAATATGGACTGATTCTACACATCCCTGAAAGAGTAAATGATAGTCAAGGTGAACAAGGTCTTCAGAATTTAGACTATTGCAGGTATGGGAAAATAAGATTTTTCTCCAGATGATATTAGAAGGCCACAAGTTCTTAATTTATTAGCAGATGAAACTCCTTGTTTGAAAAATGGTTTGCAAGAAGGTCTCTGAATTTGTTATACTTATTAGAATACGTCAATCAAACAAAAAGTCCACCCAAATTTACTAAATATAATTTCTTCAAAGAAAAATAACTTACCTATTCTTGCAGAAAGTGTTGAATTATGTTAGAAAGTAGAAGCTATGAAAAGACAAGCAAACAAATGACTGATGTTGCAGAGAAAGAAAAAAAAAGACTTTAAGACAAGCAGACATACAGATTCAAGGTTCATCTTTAAAAATTTACTTTGTATGGCATAACTTCATAAATGTCTCATCATTATCAGTATTTTCTTAACATTTTCATTGTAGCTTTAAAAGAATATGAGATAAACTACTGAAGCAAATTTAGAAAAGTTGTTTCTACCTAGAACAGCTCAGTTTCACAGTCTTCAAGTCCACCAGTTTATGGTTCATTTTTTTGTAAAACTTTATGTGAAATATTAATGTACAAAATTAAGTGTAACCATATAATATGCATGCAAATTAATCTTATCTGTTAGAATATGCATAAATTTTATCCAATATTGATCATTCACATACAGACAGTTATTATATGTATCTATTAATTGCAGGTTGGAACTTATTCAATCCCTCCACCAAAAAAAAAATATCTGTTACAAGTAGAACTGTACAGTATTTGCTACTAGTACAAAACAAAAAGGGAACAAACAGATATACACCAAATTAATAGGTGAATTAAAAGATGAAACATTCATGTGAAATTTTTGATTTGGGAGGATCATAAATTTTCCAGGTGTCAACCTATGTAGATATCTTAATAGTACAATGAGCTTATATATACATATACACGCAGATTTATTTATTTATGTTATACATGAGAAAAGAAATATCTGCTGCTTTTCACTCTATCTGGAAAGTACAAATCCATAACTGAATACCACTGAAAAATAATTGAAAAAAAATTATAGAGGGAAACATTAAAGTTCAGGTTTTGTATTTAAGTAAGCCTTTAAAGTTGTTCTATAGTTAAAAATATCACGTTGCATAAATGTTTGGTCCTATATATAATTATAGATAAAAATGAAATTGAAAGAAACATATGGACCCTTTCTTCATTAAAAACTCTGAAAACCCATTTAATGATTATTTCAGTGATTTATGTTTGCTTCATACCAAGAAGTATTTTGTAATAGTGGGGGAAATTGCTTGTAATAATGGGGCCATTTCTAAGAAGCCCTTCCAAAGAAATTTGTAAGAAAGCAGGAAATGCTACACTGTATTTTTGGCAAATACATAAAATAATCCTCTGAACTGTAAAACTACACAAATTACAATTATCGCATTTCATCTTTCATTCACTTGAACTAGAATTTGGAACTATTTGTCTCCCATAGAGGAAAAAAGAGGAAAAATAGAAACAAACAAAAAGAAATTCTACCTTTTTAAATAATTGCAAATAATTATTATTGCAAATAATTAAAATATAAGTATTACCGGGATCACTAGTTGATTTTGGATTTAAGGTAAAGACTGGATTCAAATTCCTCTTTACTGAAGAGATAAGAGATTTATTGGTTTAACCTGCTTTCAAGCTAGGGGCATTTGGATAACTAGCATCTTTAAAAATTAATTATTTAGGGAGATATTCTAAACATGATCTAAAAAGAAGAAAGAAAAGATTCATTTGAAAATTCTAAGAATCTAAGAAATATCATATTACAAATTCACGTGTTTTTACACATCTAAGAGAAGGAAAGGAATTGTGACACATACTGTTGTAGTAAAGCAGATATTTTCTCCAGTAAGAATCATATAATTAGATCAAGCTTTTTCTGCCACAGAGGATTCCTAAATGGGCATCAGTTTGAATTTCTATCTGTTGGTTTAGAATAAAGATCAAATTATGGAGTCCTCAGTGTATTCTTTTCTTTTGATTAGATATGAAGAGATCAAACGCAGGCTGGGTTTATTGCAATCAATCAGCAGTTCACATTTGCTTTTTATGCAATGGAAACTGAGTTAATATGTCTCATATCTTCTTTTCCAACAACTATTGCGTATGTTCAAAGTGTTACTCTTGAATAACTTCCATATTGAGAATACAGACTGCAATCTGACAGCTTGTTTAAATAGATGCACTTGGAGTTCTGCTGGAAATCTCATTTGTAAATGGCACATTAATGAGAGATTTGCAGTCCAGCTTTTGAGATATTTTTCTTTAGGTTTAATTTTAAAAGGTTGATTGAGGAGGAGGATTTGGAGGAGGAGGATTTTGGAGGAGGGGTTGTTAATCACAGCTAATGTGCTTGAAAAAAAAGATTTTTCTTTACCTTTTTCTATTTTACAACTGATATGGAATTGATTTTTTGTGTCTATTTCAGGCAAAATGTATATAAGTATCTCTTCGGGAATACTTGACCTGTATTTTCACTTCTGTAATTGATATATTGTTTCCCAGTAGGCAAATAAAATATTTGCCTGCATGAGAGCAAAAGGAAGTTAATATTAAAAGCTTTAAAAAAAAAAAAAATCAAAGTGGCTAAATTAATTAGGGAACACTGCTTGGTTGATCTGTGGTAGAAAAATACTCAGTATAGTGAGATTCACTCAGTGCCCTCTTCTTTACGGTTTACACTAAGCTAAGTTCTTTTTCACAAGAAGCTCTATCAAGGTCAGTGGATTTCTGCAAAGCAGTCTTACAATATGTTCCCTTTAGAATTCAGTTGTGACAAACTATTCCAGGAAAGAATAAAACAAAAAGGCAGTACAAGAAGTCTCGTGATTTCTTCTTCCCACTGTGCTATTCAAATAAACTACAATAATAATATAGCATTATTTTAAGGAATAACAACCACTCCTGCAGCCACTGGTTGTTTAGTAATTTGGAATAAATCCCGCTGTGAAGCTGGCCATGGTAGTAGTGCCTGACACCAATAGCAAAACCCACTGTAAGTTGCTTCTGGAGCTCTATCCCTCTAGAAGATGAGGTAGGAAGAAGCAGATTTCTGAAAGCAAGGGAGACTAGTGGATGATCAGAAGTGAAGTGCATTATTGATGATCTTGGCTCACTTTAAGGGCATATTAACACATAAGTAAGAAACACCTACATATGAGTTACTCTCAGGTCAATAGCTGTAGCAGGTCACAGAATGCAACATATCAGTTACCAAGATATTTTCTTCTAGGAGGCTTATAGCCATTTGTGACACATGATAGTCTCACAAATGGATGAACTTACTACATCTATTAATTATTCATTAGATTACAATAAGCTACTTATCAGAGACATGCAATAGAAAGTATAACAGAAGTTAAGACAAAAAAAAACAATAAGTACTTTACACATTAAAAAGAGGAACTGCAAAGTCATAGAATCATAGAATCATTAAGGTTGGAAGGGACCTTTAGAGATCACCTAGTCCAACCCCCCTGCACACACAGGGTCACCTACAGCATGTGGCTCAGGACTGCATCCAAGCGGGTTTTGAAGATATTCAGAGAACGAGATTCCAAACCTCTCTGGACAGCCTGTTCCAGGGCTCTGTCACCCTCACTGTCAAGAAATTTTTCCTTAAGTTCCAGTGGAACTTTTGGTGCATTGCTGCAGTCCAGAGAGATGACAACCACCGCTCTCCCCTCATCCATCCAGCCAGTCATTCGGTCATAGAAGGCGATCAGGTTAGTCAAGCATGACTTCCCCTTGGTGAATCCATGCTGACTACTCCTGAGCACCTTCTTGTCCTCCACGTGCCTGGAGACAACTGCCAGGATGAGCTGTTCCATCACTTTTCTGGGGATGGAGGTGAGGCTCACTGGCCTGTAGTTGCCTGGGTCCTCCTTCTTGCCATTTTTGAAGTCTGACATGACATTGACTTTCTTCCAGTCCTCCGGCACCTCGCCCAGTGCCGTTTTGAAGATAACGGAGAGTGGCTTAGCTCTGACATCTGTCAGCTCCCGCAGCACTCTCAGGTGCATCCCATCAGGCCCCATGGATTTGTGGATGTCAAGTTTCCCTAAGTGCTCTCTGACCCAATCTTCTTCTATGCCAGTCTTTGCAAGTTTACAACTTAAAAGCTTTTGTTCAGAAATTCTATTATTTTGAATATCTGCAAATGTTCTATTTCCTTCTGAACTGGGAAAATAGATTGTGCCATTATCATTTACAAATATTCAATAATATCTCATGCCTCTTTAGAAAAAAGAAAAGTTATTGAAAAGTAAGATAAAAAGATTTCCATATTAATATGCCATTTTATTCTAGACAAATAATGTCTTATGTGCATAAAAGTGATTTCACCTCACCTTCACTGAGCAACTTCATGCATGTAAGTACATTTACATGCGCTCAAAATGTCATATCAGCAGTTTGGAAAGCTTTAGTAAATAAACATGCCTATATAAAACATAAACTAAATTCCTTGAACAATTTCTGTGAACAGTGGAGTTTTGGAAAAGGTTAAGATTGTAATACAATGCTTTTGTTCAGAATTCTTCTGTATAGGATCTTAAACAATAACAAAAGTCCCAAGCTAAAGGACTAAGCTAAAAGGTGATATTGAAAAGCATAAACTACAGAAGAGACAGCTCTCAGTACACAGTAGAGGTGGAAAAGATTTTGTCTTGTTTTCGCGTCTGATCTGGAACAAATGACCTTTGTGATCAGCTTCTCCCCTCAGGGAAAGCGAAGATTCACGTTAAGGTTCTTTATATGGTTGTCATCACCACATTATTCAGGTACTTCATCTGAAAAAAGGTCAAAATTTTCCTTTGCCTAGACAAGTAAGTTTGTTTAGTGTACTTCTTAAGCACAGAAATAATGTCACTGTCTCAGAGGCCAAATGTGGAAATTTCTCCACTAACAATAAAAGTGTCTTGAAAAAGTACATCTTTCGAAAACAGAATTTAGCACTAACCTTTTCTTTCTTGTCCGGCATTAAAATGTCCAGCTGCTAAATTCTTCTTTAGCTGCATGTAGAATCGTAGTATTATCATTCACTATACTAAATACTTTGTTTATATTCATTCATCTTTTACTGTAAATTCTCTTCCCTACTATCACTAAGAGAAAGTAATTACTATCTCTCTAAGAGTAAAAATAATCTCTTGCCTTAGTTACAAGCTGCACAAGCATAAATTTCACATAGTCCAAGCAGATATTCAGAAAGGAAACACTTCTTATGTCATTGTCTATTTAAAACAGAATCAATGAGGCGGATACTGTCAGTGTCTCTTATTAGTGAGAAATTACTGGCAAACTTATTTTGCTTACCTTAGAAAATTTCACTTTAAAATAATGAGACCTTTGATACAACTTTTTTTCAGAATTTATACTTTTATTTCTACTCCAGTTGTGCAACCTGAGCTTTCTGTCTTCCTCCCATACAACCATTTCAAAATTTGTAATTTTGATTCTTAACTTTTTTATTAAGAAATCTAAAATCTTATTCATATTCAAGGACATAAACAATATTTATAGTCTTGCAAACTTTTTTTATGAATTGTACTATTCTCAAACTGTGTGACTTAGTAAGTCTTATCACTAAGTACTTCAATATTTGAGAATATTCCATATTTATCACATTCACAATACAAATGATTGGAAAATCTGAGGCTCACACAAAATATCATCAAGTATCACAAAATATCACCTTTTTAAGAGGTATCAAATTATTCCAGGGTTTAAACAATTTGAATTTAAATTTAAATCCTTTTAAATTTAAATCTGTTACTTTCAGATCCCTCAACTTTGGACATGCAAAACAGTTTGTTTTACTTCTGGTCTTTGCAAATGTATTTTCATCTATGTCTCTCCTTAGGTTGTTTTTTTTTTTCTCTATCAAAAAGAAGCCAAATGTATTCAGATGGCTCTTATAGGTTAGATATTTTTTTTTTACTCTGGACTATTCCCAGCTTATCCACACAATATAGACACAGTGCACACTGAGGTTTAACCTATTCTGGGTACAGAAAAGACATTACTTTTACAGATGCTACATTATTGTTTATCTCAGCAAAATATACATGTTTATATATATACTATATATACATATATATATATTATACTATGAGAGAAAATTACATCCTGTTCCAACACAAGACAATTTCTATTGAGAATAATTGGCTTAACATGACTAGAACCCATGATCTCATTGGNAAGCAGGATAGTTCAACAGCTATTGACTTTGTAGTATAATCTCCAAATCCTACTCTGGGGAATTCCAGTCTACTTTCATTTTGTTCTTCCCTTTTGTGAGATTGTTTGTTCTCATCTAAGCGTAAAATTTTGTCTTTGACTTTGTTAAACCGTGTTTCTTTTCTTGTACCAGATCATTGCAATTCTAATCCAGCCCTCCTACAATTGTGTCTTCCCCAGTGTGGCACCATTTCAAATCACTATATTAAATCTTTGTTCCAACACGCAACTTGTTATTAAAGTACTGAATACTATTGAATATTACTGGACAGAACCCCAGGGAACAGAACTGCCGTAAGTATTTCCATTTTGAAAGCTTCTGAGTACAGTTTTCCATCCACCCACTGTAGATTGATTATGTAGTTTGGTCAGGGCTCACTTGGGGGGATTTTTAGCATAATATGAATGTGAATGAAATTAGCAGTAAAGGTTTTGTAGGTGGAATCTGCATTGATTTTTTTAGTCTGTCAGGCACTGGTCTGCAGGAATTCTAATCTATCATTTTTTTCCATGTATATTTTCTCTTTTTTTGCTCAATCTGTTAGATTATAGATTTTGAGATTATATAGTTCCAACTTTTTTTTTTTTTTTCCCCCTGATAAAATGTTCTTCTGGTATAAGACTATGAATATATTTTTTAGGTCATAGAAACATTTTCCACTTCCCTCCTTAAGTATCTGTGTTTCCATAGGTAAAATATATAGCCATGGATAAAATAGAGATAAACTTTTGTGGCAAAATTAGAAGTGCCAATTTAAGAGGAAAATACGAGGAAATATGATAAAGGAAGGACAGCATCAGAAGAATCTTATCTTGATGACCACAGGAATAGCCTTAGTTCATCCCAGCTGTTTTGCCAAGGGCACTTTGCTCTGTGTTCTTGCATACACTTAGTGCAGCCTTTAGACAGCTTAGTAGTTGATAGAGCTCAGTTCGTGAACTGAAATGGGCAGATGTTCCGCATTTGCTCTTTATCTATTTTCATGGATTTGCACTTTTACATATTTTCCATTTTCAATAAAGTCTTGATTGCAAGTATCTTGTCCTGTGAGACAGAAAGACAAAGTTGAAAATGATTTCCAGAGCTTTGAACAGTTTCAAGCAGTCTTTCAATCATACAAAAGTGATAATAAAGTAGTCAATAGGACACACATATGTAAATTACAAGAACATGCAGAAGCACGTCTAAAATGACATATCCTTATACACAACTGTGTGTAAACAAGATATATTTTTGAAGACTTCTCATGTATACTTCCCTCTAACACTTTGGTGCTCAAGGCAACTCATTTCTTTTGCTTTCCTATGCTCAACTCTCTCATAACAGAGGTATTTTATAGTCAACTGTAACAGAACTGCAAAATTGCAGCATCTGTAATCCACAAAGAGCATTTTGGACTTTTCTTTGTAAGAACATTGTACTACAGAAAGGACAGCAAAGAACATATTGTCATCTTTGGAGTCAGTTTCTCTTGTCCTCAGCTTATCAAACCACAGTCCGCAACCATTGTATATCTTCTAAATATGTAATTAAAAATAATCTTCTGACAACCTCTTGATGGTAGGGATATAGTTATCTAGTATTTTTTCCTAAAGAAACAGTGATTGTAACTGAAAAATAAAGTAAGTTTCAAGACATCTTAATTTTGGTATTCTCTCCACAAAGTACAGATGTGCAAGCCAACACTTTTTTTTCCCCATTTTTATTGTAGCCCAGGGCAGTGGCAATTGTCGCATAAATGTCATGATACAATCACTTACTGTGTTTAGGGAAAAGCTGCTTTCAGAAATTACATATTTCTAATTGTAAATATTGGACCTCAACCAACAAAACACAACTCTTGCTTTTGAAATCTCCTTTGATCTGTCTTGTAAAATCTTTTTATTATTAACTTGATAATTTCCATATAAATTACAAACCTACATAAATGAAAATATTTTGGAAGTTTGCATTCTTTAGGGTTAAACAGAATTTAAATGAAACTAATTTATTTTGAAGTTACTTCTCTTAAATACTCCCTTTTAGCAAGCATAGGGATTCTTTGTCTACTTGAAGATTTCTGTACTCCTAGATGTTGAAGTCTCAGAAAGTAGAGTAGAAACTGCTGACAGCTCTTAATAAAATAAATGTAAGTAGAATAGAGCATTTTTATATTTATTTTAATAGATAGATTTTTTTTTAATTCACTAAAGAATGTAGTTTTATTTATCCTGAAACCATCTGCAAAAGGAGGTCTATTTAACCAAATAACTTCATCTCTGCTTTTTCTGTGGGGAGTTGAATTTACTTGTCCCAGGAGCAGCTGAGGTTGTAGAGTCTTGAGCCAAATTCTCATTTGCTCCCTTTACAGCTGTTATAGGTTAAGCACAGAATGATGTTTTTTCCTTCCTGTATTATTAAACTATCCTTCTATAAATAAATAAATAAATAAACAGACATCATACTTCTCAGATGGCTATCACATGTACAGCAACAGTTGTTTTATCTGAACACAATCTGGTGGAGGAATTTGAACAAAGTTTTTTTTCTAATTATTATTTAGAGGGTTTTTTTATTTATTTACCCATCAGATTAGATGATCTCCAGAAGGCCCTTCCAATCTCAACTATTCTGTAACTCTATGATTACCTATACTATGCCTTTAGTATACTCATTACCTGCCAAGTGAAAATAATATCAGTGTATCAGGTATTTCTAGAAGGTAGCTTCCTGTACATGCTTCTAAGGCATGTGAATCTTCAAGAGTATGATTCTAATGTAAATTTTTCAGCAGAAAAGATATGGATTACATAGGGAGAATTTCAGTTCCTCTAAAACCTTTTTGTATCTCTCTCACACTCAACATCCTGCTGAGATTTTTTTTCTGCCTTCTGAGCAGAGCAACAGAATTAAAAGCAAAAGTTTTTGTGGTGATGGGAGATGGTAGAAAACCAAACGCTTGCTCCTCAGCACATATCTGGGTATAGTGTAAATTCGTGAATAATACAGTTAAAATGAGATTCACCTGTTCTATATTGGAAACTTGACCATCTCCCTAATTTAAACCATTAATTGCACTTCTGCTATTTTTTTATTCTTATTGAGCATTTCTGGGTCTTCTGCTTCCTAGCTAATGTGATGTTATCCCTCTATCAATAGCAAATCATTTTTATTCTCTTAGTCTTTGTTGGGACATTTGCATTTCAGATATGTACTCTTACTACAGTTTATACAATTTTGGAATGGGTGTCTGACCCACTTTCACAGCAGTAGCAAATATCAAGATTCCTAGCAGTTTGCTGTTTCCAATTTACTCTTTGGCTTTTTGATGTGGTGCATAGTTTATAGACATTGCCCTCTTGTTTGGCTCTGCATGTAATACTCCTATATCTTAAGGTACAGTTTCCATAGGCGCTGTATTTTCAACGTCATTTTGTAAATATTATTTTATAGATAAGAAGCCTGCTCTAGTCAGGAGCTTCTTTGTTCACTTCTGTTATGATTCCTACATACGAAACTATCTTCCAGGACAACATTCAATCCTTTCCCAAACTGAATGTCTTGACATTTGTTTATTTATTCATTTATTTTGTTGTATGGGAAGGAATAGTTTTATATTCCCAGTGACCCTCTTAAAAAATCAGAAACTTCTGTTATGAGAGGTTTTGCTGTTGACAAGCACTCTTGCAAAATTCACGTTTTGGGTACTTCTGTCTTGACTTTTGCTTCCTGGCTTTCTGTGAGATTCCTGCTATGCAGTGTTACCTACATAAGCTGTTGCTGCTGCTTTTAGTAGAAGTGGAACGTGTAGTAGAAGTGTATGTGTTGCTGTATCATTAACTTGGAAGTATTCCTCCGTGTCTGCACTGTAAAGAAAAGCAGGCTAATCCCCAGCTGTGCTGTCAAAAACATCTGTGGTTTCTGGACTGAATAAATTATCTGTCTATTGTCTATTTGGTAGGAGAACAGTCTGAGGCTGCTCTGGAAACATTGCTGCCATCCTACAGTCTTAACAGTGGCATCTATTCTATATTACTATTCAGAATCAATTGTCTTGCAGAGTTGTCTCCTGAAGGAAAAGCGAAGTCCTAAAGCTACCAAAAAAAAAAAAAAAAAAAAAATCCCAGCTTGCTTTTATGGAAGACAGTAGAATATAAGATAGGAATATGAAGGGTACTAGGTAGATTAATGCCATTTCTACACTGTACAGCAAAGTTTTTTATTTGTCAGGTTATTTTCTAGCAAAAATGTGTATATATGTACTTATGAATGGAACACATTTTAATAGTTTGATTTCACTAATAGGATCTATAAAGATCTTCTGAAGCAAATATGTTTCATCTTCTGCTTTTCCATCTTTTAAAGCTACTGTCTTTCTTTTCCTTAGAAAATTCATGCTACAACTTCAACATATAATTCTCTAACTCTGCTTGTACTTGTTAGAAGTAGTAATCAAAAAGAAGAAAGTGTACAATTAGTTTTAAAATACAGAATATTTTAAAAGGCATTAAGATATCCATAGGTATGTGTAGCTAACCAAAAGAAAAAAAAAAAAAAGGAATTGTGCATGGGAGAGTTATGGTCTTAGGCAAGACAGAGTAAAAGGTCAGATCTTGTGTTGGACTAACAGCGGGAAAAGTTAGCCTGCAGCAGAGGTCAGCATAGCTAGTCACTGGGCAGGGCGTTGCATTCAGCTAACTTGTAGGCACTGAGTAGGAGAATTGTTGCCTGCCTTGGAGAGTATTTCATGCTTAAGGGAGGCATCTCAGAGCCAGAATTACTTCTGTGCACCATAAATGCATGTGCAATTCTAGATATTCAC
>VZSV01000146.1:1498336-1515240 GCA_013398735.1 Nothocercus julius | reverse complement strand
CCAGGATGAGCTGTTCCATCACTTTTCTGGGGATGGAGGTGAGGCTCACTGGCCTGTAGTTGCCTGGGTCCTCCCTCTTGCCTTTTTGAAGACTGGCATGACATTGACTTTCTTCCAGTCCTCCGGCACCTCCCCCATTCTCCAGGACCTTTCAAAGATGATGGAGAGCGGCTTAGCTCTGACATCTGCCAGCTCCCGCAGCACTCTGGGGTGCATCCCATCAGGGCCCATGGATTTGTGGGTATCGAGTTTCGTTAGGTGCTCTCTCACCCAGTCCTCCTCAACCCGGGGCAGGTCTTCCTCTCTCCAGGCTTCCACTCTTGTTCCTGGGGCCTGGGACTCTGAAGGGCTGTCCTTGGTAAACACCAAAGCAAAGCAGGCGTTCAGCAACTCTGCTTTTTCTGTGTTTTTTGTAACCAGGGCACCCACCCCATTCACCAGCGGACCCACATTTCCCTTGATCTCCCTTTTGCTATTAATATATTTGAAGAAGTTTTTCTTGTTATTTTTAACATCTCTTGCCAGATTGTGTTCCAACCACGCCTTAGCTTTCTGTGTCGCTTCCCTGCATTCCGTGACAACATCCCTGTATTTCTCCCAAGGAGCCTGTCCTTTTTTCCACATTCTGTATACTGCCTTCTTCTGGTTGAGCATTGCTACAAGCTCCTTGTTCATCCATGCAAGTCTCCTGCCCCCTCTGCCTGACTTCTTACACACAGCGATGCACTGTTGCTGGGCATGGAGGAGGTGCTTCTTGAACACCAACCAGCTCTCTTGGGCTCCCCTACCTTCTAGAGCCCTAGCCCACGGGATTCTTCTGTGGAGGTCTCTGAAGAGGCCAAAGTTGGCCCTCCTGAAGTTCATGGTTGCAAGGCTGCTTACAGCCCTGCTCCCTCCTCATTGGATCCTGAACTCCACCAGCTCATGATCACTGCAGCCGAGGCTATCCCCCACCTTCATATCTCCAGCCAGTCCCTCTCTGTTTGTCAGCACAAGGTCCAGTAGCCCCCCTCTCTTCGCTGGCTCCTCCACAACCTGCGTCAAAAAGTTATCATCCACGCACTGCAAGAACCTCCAGGACTGTTTGTGCCTGGCTGTGTTGTCCCTCCAGTTGATGTCAGGGTAGTTGAAGTTTCTCACGAGAACCAGGGGTTGTGACCATTAGGCTACTTCCAGCTTACTATAGAAGGCCTTATCGACTTCCTCATCCTGGTCAGGTGGCCTGTAGCAGACCCCCACCACAGTGTCTCCCACGTTAGCATGCGCTTTAACCCTTACCCACAAGCTCTCAACTCGCTCATCATCCACCCCTGGGCTGAGCTCCGTGCATTCCAGTTGTTCTCTCATGTAAAGAGCAACTCCACCACCTCGCCTTCCCAGCCTGTCCTTCCTAAAGAGCACATAGCCTTCCATGACAGCGCTCCAGTCGTGGGAGCTATCCCACCATGTCTCTGTGATTCCAATGAGACCATGACCCTGGGACCGCACACAGATCTCCTGTTTGTCCTGCTTATTCCTCATGCTTCACGCTTTGGTGTATAGGCATTTAAGGGAAGTAAGGGAGCCTGCAGGTTTCCCGGGAGGGCTGAAAGAGGACCCTCTATAGTAGTCTCCTATTCTCACTTCCCCACTACCATACTCCCACTGGATGCCATCTGACTTTGGCTGCGTGGTACTGACTGCCCTGTCTGCGTGACACTCCCCTTCCTCCTTCTTGCTTAGTTTAAAGCCCTCCTCACCAGGTTGGCCAGCCTTTTGGCAAAGAGACATGTGTCCCTCTTCCTGAGGTGGTTCCCATCATTCCCCACTAGCTGGCCATCAAACACAGTCCCGTGGTCATAGAAGCCGAAACCCTGTTGCTAAGACCAACAGTGCAGGCAGTTGTTAATGTGTGATATCCGCCTTCTCCTCCTTGAATCCATTCCCCTCATTGGTAGGACAGAGGAGAACACAACCTGGGCTCCCATACCTTTGATGGCTGTCCCTAGGGCTCTGAAATCTTGCTTGATGTCCCCCAGTTTCCCCATGGCATCATTAGTGCCCACGTGGAACTGCTGCAGGGGATAATAGTCGGACTCCCGGACAAGCGTTGGGAGCCTCTCTGTGACATCCCTTATTTGAGCCCCTGGCAAGCAGCAGACCTCTCTGGATAAGGGGTCAGGTCTACAGATCGGTGCCTCCGTGCCCTGCAGCAGGGAGTCACCCATGACAATCACCCGCCGCTTCTTCCGGGGGCTCCTTTTCTGCTCAGGGGCAGCAGCCTCAGGAGGTAGACGTGCCTGCCTCTCTGTAGACAGCCCCCTGTATTGACCTTGGTTCGTGACCTCATCTATCCGATCCACAAGTTCCAGGGCCTCGTACCTGTTGGACGTAGCTACCGGAGAGGGGTGAGGCGGGCCGGGGAAGGGCTCTCCTGCCACCTCGAGTAGGGAGGTGTTGTTCGTCTCCATTGTTGTTCATCTCTTGACACTGTTAACTCTGACCCCTCTGCTCTGACAACCGGGTACTGGATTTGCAGACTGAATTGGGGGGTTCTCTGGGTGCCTTTTCTGGGAAGACTGCAGAACATGGCTCCACCAGTCTACTTCCCTTTCACATTCCCTGATGGTCCTGAGCCTCTCTGCCTCCTCCTTCAGCTCCACCACCAGGCTGAGCAGGTCATCCACCTGCTCACACCTAAGGCAAGTGCTGTTTTTGCTACTCCCCTGTGACATGGTGAGGCTCAGACATTCCCCGCAGCTGGAAACCTGGACTGCTGCGTGTTTCTGTGGCGGCTCTGTCTGTGTCACCACATTCTTCCTGGTGGGAGCTCTCTGCCAAGTGGAGACCATGGCTTCGCCTGATCTCCTGCTGCTGGAAGAGACTGTGGAGAGAATTCTTTTCCCCACCTGGGAGGAGACTCCCTCCTGCACTAATTGACACACCGCACTCCTGGTTGCTCGCGCTCCCTGGGGGCGGCTTTTGAATTCCCGCCTGCCCTGCCGGCTCCGCCCCGCCGAGTCAGAGCAGTCAGTGCCGCCTGTGGCGCGGGCTCGGCGCTGGGGCTGCCCCGCGCTGCCCCGCGCGCTCTCGCGCCGCGGCTGTCGCCGCAGTTGGTCGCCTCTAGACAAGGTGCTCCGGAATGAGCTTCCGCTCTGGAGCCCTTCCCTTCGAGATCTGATAAATTTGATATTTTTTTTTTTTTTTAACCTTTTGAGGGAAGACATTCTTCTTTCAACACCTTCCTGTTGTCACAGAGGCAGATTAAGTAAAGTGATCATAATTGTAACTTTCTGTGATTTAACCCCTTCTATCAAATCACTTCATGCATGTGCTATCAATTTACTTCAAAATTTACAACATACAAGGAGCACATTAAAAAAAAAGAAATATGGGTACCAAATATACCTGCTGGGTATCTTGGAGCTCAGGAGTGCAGTTCTCACAAGTAGACTGCATCACATCATGGTAAAACTATCTTTTGTAATAGTAAAAAGTCATATTTTTTATTTTATTTTTTATTTTTGAGCTGTTCATACATCTCCATAGATAAAGGCATCTGGATCTGATATTTAGTTGTTATACGAATTTAGTTATATCCCTTTTTCCTTCCTTGCAGAAAGGAAAAGTAAGTTACAGCTAGTATTACTTTACTTAAATATATTTTTTAAAAAAATTAAAGCTCCCAACAGTTTGTATCCCTCTAGGATATATAGCTTAGTCAAAACATGACTCGTGTTTTCCATCCCTGATATACACTCTGTTGAATTTCTCCAAGCCGTTTCAAGTATTAAAGTACTTTTAAAGAATGATAGTAATATAATATATAGAATACTGTGCAATTGGACTCTTATCAAAGACCTGTGTAATCTTCTTATCTCTTGCTGATATGTATTCTGATGTCATTTCACTTCCTTATTCTAATGTCCTGACTTAGCGCTCCTTAGTTTTCAACAATATAGCAAATATTACCTTTAAAAAAGATAAAAATTATATTACAAACTCTTCTTAGAGAAATATACTAGCCCAATCTCAGTATTGATTTGAGGAAATCAAGTTCTGATATGATTTGAAATTGGCTTTGACTTTTCACTTTGTTTAGATTCATTCTGTCTGTACCTCATGTTAACTTTTTCACATTTATCTGCCTTACAGGTGCGCTGACAGTGTAATTTCCTTCAGACTCTAACATGCTGGTCTGAAAGGTAAAAGGAGGTGCTACTTCTGCAGGTAGTGGTCACTACTAGAACAGACATGTACAGAGGGATATCAATCTCATAGTGGAATTGCTGGTTGAATACCTTTTTTGCCCTTATGTTTTTAGAAATAATAAACAGAGCATTGAGAGAGCAGATTCATCTCCAGCTGGACTATTTTTTCCATCTAGTATATAATACAGATACTGATTCTTTGCTATATTTAAGCATATGCTTAAGTTTTACTAAAACTAAGTGAGGTATATGCTGACAATTAAAAGAATGTTTTCCTACAACGTGAAAGAGCACTAGTTCCTTAAAATTCTGTTTTAGCAAGACCATCCACTTCCAATTGGTCCAAGTTTTGAAAAATGATTAAATATATTGTGTGAACTCTCTCTGATCCATTCATACATATATTTTCAAAAGACAGAAATTTATTTTAGACTATTAATTTCCTACATCATTAGTCAGGCATAAAGGCAGATCTTCTGGATCTGGCAACAAATGTGTAATTGTATACCAAACAATTTCAGGGATCATAAAGTTGAAATAGTAGCTGAGGCACTGCTACTAATTTTAGTTTAAAAACTAAATTTCAACAGCTGATATGAGTACTTCAAGCACAATACTAAATAAAAGAGACGTTCCCTATAAGTTATGACTATGCCAAAAGTTTCAGAAAATACTAAGATGTTGATTAGGATTTGAAAGAAAAAATAGAAGAGTGAAAGTTATATAGAGAGTTGTTTTTTTTTTTTTTTGGCAACGTTTCTTAGCTTTATTATTTTAAGTTCACAGATTATAGAGATGTNTATATTAACTGTGCCCTTCATGAAGATCTTGGAGCCAAAAATGTGTGTGATATTTTTTTCCCTTACTTCCTAGTATTATTTAGCTATGCTTTAAAAATGACAGTTTTCCTTCTTCCCTTTTCCCTCATTCCTGCTATTCTCTTCTCATTTCTGTACTTTTCTTGTCTCCCATGCTTTTCTGCCTAATGCCTTAACTTCATTTTTCAGCTGCAGCTGTTGAAATGCTCAGTAGAAGGCATGGCTTTAGCAGAGTGCTCTGTAGCCTGAGAGCATTTCCGTAACCTGTCCTGAGTCCTCGGGTCCACTGCCCTGCAAGTCCTATGCCTGCTCTCCCAAGCTTCCCTTGAGCGTCTGGCACTTTCGTGACTCCTGAGAACATGAATAATAGGGCAGGATGTCTTCCTGGACAGACAGGAACAGGCAGTCAATGACAGCGCAGAAGATTATGGTCAGAATTGCACCTGAGTCAATACAGTGAAAAAAAAATAGCCATTTTCTGAAATAAAAAGAACAGCCTAACAGTTTAATCGCCATGCTGAATGAAATAATCCAAACTTGCAGCCACATGGATGTTGTTAGATTAGCATTTGCCCCCATCTGCTGTCCCCTCTCTTGTTACATGTGGCAGAAAGTATTTGTTCAGAAGTCAGGAATTGCTGAGGAAGACCTGAGTTATGTGGTTCAGCCAACAACATGGGACAGAGTCCCTTAGGAACAGTGGCAGCACCCAGCCTTTCTCTCCGTGAAGTGACTCTTCTATGTAGAAATGCTTATTAGCAAGCTAATTTTGAGCAAAATCAAATGAGAAACATCTTTTCCCTCAACACCTACCCCTCCAAAAGACAGGCTGCAACATATCATTAGAAGGGTAGAAAATAAGGCAATGTCAAGAATAGATAGCACTGGTCTAAGTTGACAGTTTTAGCAAAAAAAAAAAGTATTAGAACTACTGAGAGAAAAATGCATTTTGTATTATTTATTTTTACAAAGGAACAACAAAAAAAAAAATTAATGCTTCTGTCAATGAGTTCTGTCAGAATATCTATTTTCAGACTAAAAATATCATCTGTTAAATTCAATCTTTTGATCTGTTTCTCTTGCCTGTGGATTCTTGTTTTGTACTCTCTTGAGGAATACTAGGGCATTTACAGTTATCTTAAGAAATCATCCTGTTTACGAATTTTGTTGAAACTGTTATGTCTCTGTAAAATACATCAGATTTAATAAAATTTCAATTCCCACTCCTTCCCAAATAGCTAAACAGCTTTAGTTATTATGCGGCAGGAGCAAAACCTGTTTCTCCAAAACTCCTTGCCTTGTCTTGTCTCAAAAAACCTTTTGTCTATTCTTGAGGAAAGAGACAATTTAGGAGCAAAAAGAGTCTCATCAAGATTTGATACATTTTAGCCTCTAAAGCACTTTTTAGGGAAGGAAGAGAAGTTTTGGGCCAACTGTTTGTGTTTGAGTTTTTTGTTTTAAATTAGCCTGTGAAGCATCTCAAGCAATAATTATGTATGTTTGGACTATAACAAAGGGGAACCAAGCCTGAGAGGTATTTTTTGTAAATTGTATTTAAAGTAATCAAATAATTTATCATTTAATAGGTTCCAGAGTTAAAGCACAAATGTTTTAAATCCACTAGTCATTCCTTAGGAGCTGATTAGACCGCATATGAAGTACTCTTGTTAGGTAATAAGACTAGTGTCTGTATGAGATGAAGACATTTGGTGCCCCACATGATATTCAGAACTGCAACATGAAGATCTGCAAGCTTATAAAAGCTCTTTCACTAATAGCTGTTTTACCATCATTTATAGCACTACCAGAAATATTAGTTGCATCACAGAAGGGAGACCATACAGATGTATAAATCAGTTTGGGCTTCCACCGGAAGTAGAAGTAGAGGGGGAACTCCCCCCACAAACATATTTTTTCTAAAAGGAAAATTGGAAAATTACTAAGAAATGTGTTTTCTTGATCATTTAGGTTATAATATTTAGTTTGTTCGTTTTCCTCTAGTAGATAACTGATTTTTAAAAGTTGTAAAATATCATTGCGATCTTATTTTGATAAAAATGTTTAAAGTAGAGGTCTTGAAATTTTCTACCATTTTGCATTAACGTATTGTAGCATTCAGAATTTCAGCATTACTGTACCCCACTATATGAAGTTAAAAATTTTTTTCTTTCTGCTGCTTCTTGTTTTGCTGTATAAAGGAAAAATGGATTATTAGATTAGAATCATTAACTGGCAGATTCTTTACTTTCTTAGTCTAAAGACCTGAAGAAACATTACATATATTACATATATTATACATAAACCTACATGCAAAGTACATTCAAATGTACTTAAAAAGAAAAAAATCAGTGATGTGTTAGCCAAACAGTTATCACATAACAGTTTGGTTATGTATAACTCACTGCAAACAGATGGAACAAGCTTAAATGTTACTGTTCCACTTGAAGAATTCCTCCTCTATACACAACTCTTTATTTCTTGGGTTTGGGGTCCAGGGGTAGATTTATTCTATTTATTTATTTATTTTTAGTTAACAAGACTCATGAACTCTGCAGTTTGTCATGCAGGCCAGTAATGAGTTTTGCGGCCAAACCTTGAAGTCCTCCTGGGTACCAGTATACTGCTGAGGCTCTCTTTAGAGCAGATCTGCTCATTCGATGCAAGAGCCTTTCTCAGTATAGAAGCATAGTAATGGACATATAGTGAGATTCCATTCAGCAAGATTTTTCAGCGACAGCTCTTCTGAGTGGTTTCAAGGCTTACGTATATCTACAATATTTTTTGAAGTATCGTCATGATCATACAGGCATATTGCAATAATATGCTTTCTAAATGTCTCTGATGTGCACATAACTCGTGCAAACAAAAATTCTCACAGTGAAATACACACCTTTTAAATTCTGGGTTTGCATTTTTTTCATGGCATTTATCTAAGTCCTATTTATCCTTACAGGAAACTTTTTATTAATTACCATTACATATTTCAGTTAAATCACTTCTGGTTTTCCTCTAAACAGAACCTGCTATTTTTACTTCCTGAGAGGACTTGGATGATTATGAGAGGAGAGCCTTACCAGATGAACCAAGCAGATCATCCTTCTTGGGCAGTTAAAAATGCATATTGGGAAATTAAAAATATCAAGAGTCATGTAAGCTGACCTGGAGTCACATTCCTTCCATCTCACAATCTGTCTGTCAGTTTGCCTGTGAACCTCTAAGAAAAACTCACCAGCTGAGCATAAAGGAAGATCTCAGAATGTATCCCACCAGGTCTTGGCTATCTTCATATACAGCCAATGGCTGATGTTCTGGGGGAAGTGATGGAAATAAATCTCTCCAATTGCCTGCAGTGGAGAAAATACTCCCCTAATCCTAGTGCCTGGCTGAAACTTTGAAGCATGAAATTTGACTATAATCTTTTTTTTTTTTTTTTTTTTTTTCTCTTAAAACCTCCAAACAATAGTGAATTGATTTTCTACCTTTTTACACAGTTTCAAAATTGAAAATCATTCACTCTCAAGATATGATTTCCATTTATACATGCTAAACAACTGTAGGAAGATAGAGACTGTTTTATAATTAAATAAATTACCCCATTAATATATTATCACCATTGGAAGTTGTTACTACACCTGTATCTGTAGCTATCTTTTGTGACTAAGTGCCTAACATTTTTTTTTTTAGTACAATAATAAATCTCTTAGTAATGTAGAAATTGTCTCAGTGACGTGCTCAACCCTTTTAAGCCATGTAAAAGTTTCTCTTACACACAGAATCCTTAAGATCCCTGTGGCAACCACTGCAATTTATTACAAGGGAAAGTCGTGTTAGGAGAATATTTAAGCCATTGCTATCTGTCTTTAGCGCAATATAGCGGCTGGGAACAAGGCGGGAAAAGCTGCTATCCTGTGACCACACAGCTCTCCATAAAAATCATCAAGTGATTTATAATTTACTGGCAGTCCATAGACCATAGCTTGCCTTAAGGAGATGAATGACTAGTCTCGTTATTGTGGTAAATGCCTTGGGGCAATGCAGAGGCAAAGAATCACTCTCTTGAAGTAAGGCATTTTTAGGAAAATATATGTAACTGGAATACCCAGGAGTCCTGAGGAAATCCTTTCCTATACCTCAGAGGCTAACTCATTACCTTTGTGGCTGTAGTATTGAATTCAGCAGAGGAGCTCAAGCTAGCATGTAAATGTGGAGAAAGTGTGGAGAGTAACCCTGTTACTTTGAAATTTATTCCCAGTTTATGAATAAAATGGGCCACAAGTAATGAACTTCAGAGCACAGACATAAAAAAAAAAAGGTTAGATATGCAAAGGTAGCAAATTATTAGAAGAAAAATTTGTATGAGCTTTTGCGTGTAGGAGGCTTGTCATTTAGTTCATCTAGTCTTGATCGAAAAGTGTGTGGAATAGCAGTACTTAAACAACTTTTACTTTCCCCAAACTATGTCATCTATATCTATAAATACATGTTTTCACATGAAAAGTCTGGGTCTGGCAAGTTGTACCAAAAAAAAAAAAAAAATAGAAAAAAATATTTAGAACTTTTTCCAAAAATCTTTCCCTTTGGAGAGAGAAGGCTGTGGTTTAGATACGTATAGATATTCCCATTCAGGTTGAAAAACATAACTTTTTTTTTTTTTTTTTTAGTTATATTTCCTGGATTTTGAATCCAAGATGAGATGGGAATATAATTGTCCTCAGATAAATATATAGAGCAAGGAAGATTATTAAAGGACTGGAGCATCTATTGTATGAGGAAAGACTAAGTGAGCTGGGCCTGTTTAGTCTGAAGAGAAGGCTGAGAGGGGATCTGATCAACATGTACAAGTAACTGAGGGGAGAATGTAAAGAGGATGAGGCTAAACTCTTCTAGGTGGTGGCCAGTGACAGGACAACGGGTAATGGGTATAAATTAAAACACAGGAAATTCCATCTCCATATGAGGAAGAACTTCTTTACCATGAGGGTGACAGAGCCCTGAAACAGGCTGCCCCAAGAAGTGGTGGGGTCTCCTTCTCTGGACATCTTCAAACCCCATCTGGATGGGCCCTCTGCCACTTGTTCTAGGTGCATGTTTGAGCAGGGAGGTTGGACTAGATGATCTCTAGAGGTCCTTTCAAACTTGAACCATTCTGTGACTCTGTGATTCCCCTGATCTATTGAGCAGGATGCTGATATGAAATGAACCCTACTGATGCAAGGAAGGAATCTATCAGGGAGAGCAGAAGTGACCTATAAGCTAGCTGTAAAGACTCATAGAGTAGATTCCATTTGGCACATAAAACTTTTTTTTTTTTTTTTTTTCTTTTTCACAACAGTTTCTGTACTATATTTTTGGACTATAATATATGACAAAAGTTAGTAACAAAGTAATATACATTTAGAAGGGAGCTTGTTTGTTTGTTTGCTTTTGTTTTTTTCTTGATATCTGGCCAGGCATTCAGAAACTACAGCCTTTGCCTAAAATCCTGTTTCAGCACCACTCCTCCACCTGGAACCTGTCTAGAACAGATCAGCACCTAAGGTTTCAGGCAAAATCCTTATGGCTATAATGTCTACTGTTGCTGAAATGACTGTCTAGATTCTATTTCTTCAGGAGATTAGGGATCCTGGAGCCCTTTCCCAGGAAGATTTTGAAAAAACCTGTAAGCCATTGCAGCATAAGACTTCGATTCACAAATCTCAAAACATTTCTTAAATCCCAGACAAATTCCCAAACTACTAAATTATGGAACAGTCAAAGCAGTTGTGCTCTGCAGTCCATTGAAGAAAAGAGATCATTATAGATGAGGATTACAGGACTGATACTTCTAAAAGAAAGTGGACAAGCCAACTCTTGTCTTCATAATTGCCAAACTGAGTTGTAAATCAGAAATTGTACACTAAAATGTTCTCTCGACATAGAGAGATGATTCCTTGTTGTTTTTATAAATCTTAGATATTAGGTTGCCTGAAATATCTGAGCTCAATAAATGAGTTTTTCTTGGGCTTCCTAAACTTTAATTATTAAATTCTGTCTAAAATTACGTTCCTAAATAATTTGTGGAACATATGATAACATCTAAAAGTCTTAATTTCACAGTAACACTTACTGAACTAGTCCTCTGAGGCCACAGTGGAGTTTCAGATGTCTTTCTACTGACTCTGTTGCCCTCCCACTCGGTGCATTGCTTGCTGCGGTCCCCAGTCCCGGAGCAATTTTCATACTCTCTGTACCAGAACTCCTGCTGGCTCCTGAGACAATACTGTGTGTTTCTTTCCTGGAGGTGTCTTTTTAATTTTTAGATGCTACATCACTAAGTATCACAATGTTTTAATCTCTTCGTTTGAATTTCAAAGAACTGAAGTCCCGGTAGTGAAATATATGCAAAGCAGCATCTATAAAATTCAAGACTGTACTGAAAATAAGTGCTCTCCCTTGGACTACAAATGTGTCTAAAGCTAAGTGCCCCTTTTTGTCCATGGCAATTCATGAGGAGAAAAGGGAATTGAAAGTCTCCTGTGTTCAACTATGCCATTCCGCTATTCAAGAGATCTTTCTCATTTTGAAAGCCCCAGCAGTTCCAATCCTATATCAACCATATGTGTCATTACAAGAAATAACCCAAGAGGAGTTTGAACACTTTCTCCGTACCTCTGAGTTACGAGAAGGCTTTTTATACTTCCATCTCTCCAAGAACTTGTGAAGTACATGAGTGTATTTATATATCTTTATGAGAAAATAAGTCCTTTCATAGTTCCCTAAAAGTTAGCTGTGACGACCCAAGTCTTTCATCTATATTAATGGGTCCATCCTGAATTCAAAAAGTGTTATTCAGGAGCTGCTATTATATCGTTTATTAATAAACTTTGAGTTAAACCTTTATAAATTCTGTGCAATTGCATGTGAAGAGGAGGGGAGAAAAAGCAGGAAAATATCTCCTCTGACACTGAGAAGATTTAAGGAGAAAGTATTCAGTGCTGAGCTGTTGAAAAACCATCGTCATGTCTATAATTCCTATAGATCTACACAGATGAGTTCAGATGAGCTTGTGCTTGGCTATCTAAACCTAAAGATCCAGATGGACTTTCATGCCCTTCATTTAATATATTGAAAATAATAATGATTAAATATTTTGGACAAAACATCAACAGCAAATTTCCTACCTTATACTCTCCATTTTAGAAATGAGTTCCTGGTGAAATACAGGATTAATAGCAAAGTGTTGCTGTCTTTCTAATTTCAAGATTCTGATGGATTTCCATTTTTTTAACAATTTAACAAATTAACAATTTTAAGGAGTTGTTTCTTAGGATCAGGATAAAACTTTAAGTCAAAAGCAGACTGACTTGGGAGCTGCCATGTGTCCAGATTCCTTGTAAAGTCAAAAACATTTGAAGAATCTGGAATGAATCAGAATTTCACAAATTCTACATAAGCTTTCAAACGACTTGCTAAGCTACTTCCATTTTCAAAGGCTCTTCTGTTAGACTTATTTAATTTGAACTGATAATCAAAGAGCCATTATAATACAGAATGGAACACCCTCTCTTCCATTAATCTACTAAGTGCTCTAAATATTGAACTAGAAATTTTTTTCACAGAAGAATTCTGAAATATTTTTTTCTTCCCATTGGACAAAAGAAAAATGTTTAAAATTTATATTCAGAACAAGACAAAACATCTCCTGTTGAGCCCTACTAAAGACTAACATGATCATCACATATAGTTTCTTTAACTAAAGAAAATATTTGGGTTGAGAATAATATCATAGCTCCATAATCTGCATGCATTTATAAATGACATCAAATATCTAGCCAATAATTCTGTAGTTCATAATGAAATTACTGCCCACTGCTCAAAATATGCCTAGAGGCCAGTAATTCACTAGTAACTCTCTTTCTTTGCCTCCAAATCTTTGCCTCCCAATTCACTTAGATGGTTTTTATCTCACCTGAAGGCACATGAAAGAAAAAATAAGAGTTACAGCATTCAGATATTTTGTGATTCATTCTTTTATTCACTAAGCTATAGCTATTCACTATAGCTATTCACTAAGCTTCACTAAGCTATGTTTGGATTTAATTGTTCCATGAACAATTACTGGTATCATTCAGGAAAAAAAAACAAAAAACAAAAAAACAAAAAACAAACAAACAAAAAAAACCACAATATTGTAGCGATTTTTAATTATTGAAGTTTGCAAGATTTTTGCTCTGACATTTCAAAATGAATGTAGGATATTATAAAGTGATTTAACATTACTACCTGCCTTGATGTATTTGGGCTTGTAATGATAATTAGAAATAGAAAACATATTTTTTATGGAAGAGTTTTATGGAAGAGTTTTATGGAAGAGTACTGATACAATCGAGAAATTGGAACTTTTCAATATAAAGGATGTGTTTTGTAATTTTGTCCAGTCTTTATTTGTAATTAAGGTTGTTTAAACATTTTATATTCTCATTAGTGAAATAGAGAAAGGATCTTGTTTGAAATTGGGTGCAAGCAATGTAAGAAGAGAGATAAGGGAAGCTACACCTTGTCACCAAACAGGTCAGTGTCTGAGCCTAAGAATTGGATTGCAATTGTCCATGCTGTCCAACTATTAGCATGGTCCTTGTTGGCATGCTGATCCAGACCGACAAGAGCTCTCACAGAGAGTACCTAGCGAAAGTTTAGAGTTAAACACATTCTCAGTAGGCATCTTGTCTACTGGCACTGAAACTGCTTCAAGATCACAAGTAGTAATCACAAGCAACCATAAATAGATATTTACCTAATAAGCACAAAGAGACGTCTACTTTACAAGCCATTATAAAGCCATAAAAACCTTCCAAAAGTCTACAAAATGTAAGGTGTATATTTCAAAGAACTCAAAATTACAAACTCTTATGTATCTTAGGTAGAGAATAAAAGAGCTTAAAGTCATCACCCAGCATCTGAAGCCTCAGCGCAGGGAATTTAATAGGTGAAAGGTTTAGGCAATCCAAGGACACTGATGAGCTACAGCCAAAAGCAAAATATCCACAACAGACTATTCCATTAATTTCTATTCCACTGACACTGCAGAAAATCCCTTCCTGATGCAAATTTGGTAACCAGCAAATGTAAGCAAGATATGGTGAACAGGATCCAGAGTGCTGTTAATTACTCTAATGATTATAAAACAATGGTTCATTACACGTGGTCACTATGCCAGAGGAAAACAAAATGTCCTGTTCCTTCAAACTGACATTAAGGGGGAAAGTGTGGAGAGTATTTCTTTGCAGTTTAGTGCTCTGCTCTTCCTTAAGGTATATAGCAGATTCTTTGGAAAAGCAAAATGTGAATATTAAAGGAGCTACGTACCAGCAGAGTATTTCACTGTCAAAAGCAGAAAGGGGAAAGGAGAAAGTGTACATCATCATTTTCTCAGTCTTGTCTTCTGTTCAGCTATCTGAGTCACACTGAAGTTAATTAGACTGTTTTCATGAGTGAGCTGAGAAAGGTGCTTCACAGAGGATATTGGTTTAGAAATGTTATTAAGTTTGGATTCATGCTGGCTTTCTTGGTTATGATGTGCTTTTCTAAAGCTTTAGTTTCTAAAAAAAAAAAAATGGAATTGCAGTCACAGCAACTGCAGGAACAGATTTCCAAGTACAAAACTGTCTTCCCCTTCCCTGCTCACAGCTGTGTGTCGGCTGGGTCTCGTGTTGTATAGCTGTTGTGAAGTAAATGGGAGCAGAGACACAGAAAATATAGACAATAAAAAGGCCAGCAGCCCAGGCTCCAAACAACTGATTGCAAAATGACACTGAGAGCATCTATGGAAAACCTGGAGATCCCTGGCTAATTTTCCTTGTAAAACAGGAACTCTCAACATAGATCCATTGCAGAGAAAAAAAAGGGTTGAGAGGACTTCCTAGAATGGACCTACTGAGAGTCTACCAAGCCACCCCTTTCACAGACACACTTCCGTTATTTCCCTCATCTCTGGCATTGCACAGATATATTTATCCACGTTTATATTTATTCCATGGAATATTTCTCTCTATCTCCTATGAAAATGTGCGGACCGAGCAAACATGTATAATAAATACCAGGAGCTGCCTGCATGCCCTGGGCAGCGTTACTGCTGCAGCCTGGGAAACAGCAGTGAGGCAGCAGAGGGGACTTGGGGACAGAGGTGACCCCAAGGCTGCACAGCGCACCCCTCGGTGTGATGCTGCATGATGCCAGGGTCTGTGTTGGGGGGGAAAAGAGTCCCACAGCAGCCTGGAGCAAGACAACACGGAAATCTGTCCCCCAAGGGGATACCACCACCCATGGCTCGAGCAAGGTTTATCTCGGCCCCCGCTAATACTGTAGCTACTCTGTCTGCATGTACTGCTGTTATTCTACATCTTCCAAAGCAGGCTTTTTCTGACTTCTGGCTCCTGAGCGAAGTAATATTTGTGATTAAAACATCCACATAGCTGTGGAGAACGCATTCACTGAAGCCTAAAACAGGAAAGAGAATGGAAAAACAGAAATGAGAATTAAACCATGCCACATACTAATATATCACAGAAATACACAGAAGGAAACAGATGCACACTGATGCTTTTCTGTGGCTCAAGCTGTCTATTTGCCTGCTGAGCTGGTCCTGCATAGTAGATAGCTACAGTTAGAGCAGAGTTGGCTGGGTCTGAGGCAACCACAGCCTGGAAGCTGTGGTATCATATCTTCCCGTATCACCTAGAGCCCATATGTCTTGCTTCTCTGCAAGGATGATTAGCTTGGGCTCAGCACCGTGTCTGGTGTTCAGTTCAGCCCAGACAGTGAGACTTCAGGGCATGCTCTGTAGCAAAACTTCAAGTGTTTAAATGAGTTTTCATGTAAATGCTTATGCATCCCTGGTGCGTAAAATTTTTTCTTCATTTCTCTGTTGCACGTATGCCCCTAAATCCACCTGATTTCTACTTTCAGTGCTCAAATTCTGCTTGGATCTCATCTGTTGCTATTTGTTTATACCCTTTAACTACACTCTTTGTAGCTAGGTATGCATAAAAATAGAGTTTTGGGGTAGCAAAGTATGTCTATAACACATAACAGCCCCATGAACTAATTCCTGGCCTTGGTTTGAACGATCTATAGCTGAAAGTAGAATCAGTCTAAGCCAGTAACAGTTGTCAGAGTGTTCATCTAGGACATCAGTTTCCTCCTATGTGTTCTCCAGATTTCAAATCTATAGTATTAGCTGCTCTCTCTGATTTCAGATCCATATGCTGGATGCCTATTCTCCAGTTGTGATGCAGCTGCTATGGCATCTTGAAGCAATCAGGACTTGTAGCAGAAAATCACATTCATTTGTCCTAGGTTCAAATATTTAGAGTAGATACAAGCGATTAGATGCTTTTCTGGCTTACTAATGCTGTACAAAAATTAGTAATTGATGTTTTTAAGTACTTCAAAGGGAAAAAAATAATTTCCCAATGTGCAAATTGTAGTGCAATTGCCATGTAGTATGCAAAATATTTCCTAGAACAAATGCCTAGAAAATGGAAGGTGTTTAGTGTACCAACAATAACTTCAGAGTCATTTGCCAAAGACAGAGAAAATCTTGGTCTAGTACAAACACAAGTGAATCATCAGTGGCACATTTTCATTTTGCTTGTGTTGTTGCCCACAGTAGTTTTTCAGAAAATAAACTGTCTACTTTAGATCATAATTTTTCAGATTTCCTTCCTATATGTGCAATATGTCTTGTGTTCAGTTCTTTCCATTGCAGACAGATTCTTTTTTATCCTATCTCTGAAGTTGTATTAATATGATTGTCACATATCTTTATATGATTGAGTTTCAGTTCAGATCCAAATGCCCAGGTGCTTATTTCCAGATATGACTAAGTGCAGCTGATGTCCTCTATCTCTCTCTTCTT
>VZSV01000146.1:1447026-1497955 GCA_013398735.1 Nothocercus julius | reverse complement strand
AGGAAGAAAGGAAGAAAGAAAGAAAGAAAGAAAGAAAGAAAGGAAGAAAGAAAGGAAGAAAGAAAGGAAGAAAGAAAGAAAGGAAGAAAGAAAGGAAGAAAGAAAGGAAGAAAGAAAGGAAGAAAGGAAGAAAGGAAGAAAGGAAGAAAGGAAGAAAGGAAGAAAGGAAGAAAGAAAGAGGGAGAGAGAGAGATGGTAAGGTTGCAAGGTAATTATTCTTCAGCATCGAATTTGAACCTCAGCCTTACTCTGAAGCTAGACCTGGATTAAAATATCCTTATTTCATCTCATATCTAGATAGCATAGAAAAGCTTTATGGACTTGCAAAGAATTTGAAGTTGCCAAATTCTATTTGTATTGGATAGAATACATACTGCATTATAAACTGTTGCTTGATTAGTTGTGCCTTTTAACTGTGATCATAGAATCATAGCAGAGAAGACAGAAAACCTTGAGGGAGCATAAAGCTCATTATGAGACTGGGAGAACAACATTCCTGTCAGTGCTCACATAACTCTTCTTTATGGCTCTTCTTTAAAAAAGGGCAGTATTGAAAATTGCAGAAAATCTTCAGCAATTTATTTTGCAGCTTCACTATCTTTATGGTTAGAAAAAAATTCCATTTACAAATTCTACGCTATTTACCTAATTATGTCTTTTCTTTCCACAGTGGATACACAGAAGAATGTGTTTTCCTCTTTGCAACTACCTTTTACATATTTGGGTTTTATCTTAGCATTGCTCTTTCATTCTTTTTTAGATTAAACAATGCTGGTCCTATCAACTTTTCCTGACAGATAATAAATACTTCCTGGACCTCTGATACTTTCACAACTTCTAAAACTAAAGAAAAGCACAGCTACTCTTTTCCTCACTTCTTTTTTCTCTCCCTCTCTCAAGAAAATATAATTTTCTGTTCTTAAAAAAAGTTTTTCAGTTCTATGAAGACTAGCAATTTAACCTAAGAAATTCAAAGGTGAAACCCTTTTTTTTTTTTTTTTTTCAGTTGAGTTTTCTTGGTAGGCAAAAAATTATAACTTAGGATATTATTAGAATACGCTTTTTGTTTAGCAAACTATTTTTTTGTCAGATTTTGTTTTCTAAACACATGACTATTTATTCTCATGAACAGACAGTATTTTTCACTACACCACTGACATTAGTTACTGCCTCTCCTTAGCAAGGAGCAAAAGAGGGTCCACTCTTTCTGTGTCCCTTAATGTTTAGGATCTTGTTAAATTCTGAACTCAGACTGAAAGAAGAGCTAACCAATCAGTTAACCCAAGTTCTAGTTATCTCTTTTGTCCTCTCAAAAACTGTATATTTCTTCAGAGATAATTCTTAGTTTTCATTCAGGAGTATACTTTTTGCCAGTGTTTTACTTCATTTTATTTCTTCCTTGAAACTGATTTAAATTTATGCTTGAAAGTAAGTTATTATAACTAGGATGAACTAAAATACATACAGATGCATGTGTTACAGAAATACTCTTCTTAGTGGTGCCCAGTGACAAGACGAGAGACAACAGGCGCAAACTGAAACACAGAAAATTCTGCCTGAATTCTGCCTGTATTTTATGTTCATCTATATATATATATATATCTCATTGACATGTATATATGAACACATGTTCATGAACATATATACATACATGAACATGTATATATATGTACACATTTATATATACATTTATATATACATTTATATATACTATATATATTTTATGTTCATGTATATATATGTGTGTGTATATATATATATACACATATATATACACATTTTTTACTGTAAGGGTGGTAGGACACTGAAACAGATTGCCCAGAGATGTTGTGGGACTATTCATAATCCAGGTAGATATGGTCCTGTTCAACTTGCTATACCTTGATCAGGAGGCTGGGCCAGATGAGCTCTAGAGGTCTCTTCCAAACCCAAATTCTTCTGTGATTTGGTAATAATTCTGCCTATATCTGAAAATTCATTTTCCTGCATCTATGTGATTTGGGGAAATTTTTCAGTCCTCATTTTTTGTTAAAGGAAACATAAATACTCCACTTTTTAAAAATAAAATTATTTTCATTGCTGAAAAACTTTGTAATATACAAATGTGACTGTATAAAAGTGATAAAATTGTTTAACTTTTAAAGTGTATAAAAATATTTTCTGATGTTACCAAAGATAATAAAGATATTGCTGTTCTTTCAGCTGCAGGTCACTGTAAACAAGCACAGTAGACACATGCAATTGCATCCTGTTTACTGGATTTTCTCTGTAATCCTACTATAAACACTCCAGGGACAAATTATGATTACTTAAAATTAATTGCAGAGACATTTCTGCCAGCAATGGCTAGTCTGCAGTGCATATCTATACAGTCTAGTTTGAGTATAGACCCTTGAGCAAAAAAAAAGAGGATTTAATGTCTGGAAAAAAAAAATTCTTTAAGATTTTGTCCAATTACCATGTCACTCTATGTGACTTTGGACTGAATTCTTTGCATATAAATCACTTTGAAATACAAAATGCGAATAATGAAGAAATACCACCTTCTCCTACCTTAACTAAAGCTTAGATCTATTGAACTGAAATTACTTAAGAGGGAAAGATAGAGGAAAATGGACAATGTGAGTCATAGCTGTAATGAATCAACACTAGCCACAGAAAACCTGAAAGTACTGACTTGACTGCAAAAATTGGGAGTTCACAAGCCATCAGTTTCACAAATACTGCATATCCACACTTGAGGTAGTGAAGCAGATGACAATTACAACATGGAAAAGTTCAGTGAGATGGGCAAGTAAGAGCATTTGGACTGCCTGTATCAGTAGACTTTGTAGAAGTCTTGGAGGGATAGCATTACATCTCTTTTGGGGAGAGGTGAGGAAGACTGGGAGCACAAAGGAAAACTCTTCAGATCTTTATAAATACTTTTAAAAAGAAATAGCTGTTTGGTTTTCTTGAAAAACAGTGAAGCTTAGGTGCAAAATAAAGTCCTTTACAGTGATAAAGCTTCAGGGATAGCATTTACACTAGTAGTAACTAGAGAAATATATAATTGATGAAGTATAATATGTATAATAAAATGTATCTACATACTTTCTTAACAGATAATTTTTTTCAAAATTAATGTGATTAATGTCAGCCAACCAATTTCAGTTGATTCAACCACTTTATCACCAGAGAAATATTATGAGCTTTATATAATGTTACTGAGACTGAGGATCAAAATAATTGAAATATGCGATAAACCAAAGCAGATGGACATCCTGAGGATAAAATTATAATATTTTTCTCTCCTTTCTACTGAACAATCAGATCAATATATTTTAAGATTTCATCTGTGGGTACTCTACTAAGCAAATATGTTGCATTTCCCATTATTTTTGTGACTTTTAAAGGTCAGTTGAGATATGAGTAGAGATGAGTTATTCATAAACTGCTTATCATGATTTAAAAGAGATGTAGAATCACAGAATCATAGAATCATTATGTTTGGAAAAGACCTTCAAGATCATTGAGCCCAACAGTAAGCCCTTCAACATCATGCCTGACAAACATGTCCCTAAGTGCCTCATCTATATGCTAATCATGGAATCACAGAATGGTTGAAGTTGGAAGGGACCTCTAGAGATCATCTAGTCCAACCTCCCCTGCTCAAACACCTAGAGCATATGGCATACGGTCGCATCCAGGTAGGTTCTCTCCAGAGAAGGAGACTCCACGACTTCTCTGGGTAGCCTGTTCCAGGGTTCTGTGACCTTCACAATAAAGTTCTTCCTCACATGGAGATGGAACTTCCTGTGTTTTAGTTTGTAATCCCTTACCCCTTGTCCTGTCATTGGCCAACACCTAGAAGAGTTTGACCCCATCCTCCCTACATTCACCCCTCAGGTACTTGTACAGGCTGATCAGATCCCCTCTCAATCTTCTTTTCTCTGGGCTAAACAGGCCCAGCTCATTTAGTCTTTCCTCATAAGATAGATACTCCAGTCCTTTAATCACCTTTGTCGCTCTATGCTGGACCCTCTGTAGAAACTCCACTTCCCTCTTGTACTGGGGAGCCCAGAAGTGCGGCCTCACCAAAGCTGGGTAGAGCGGGAGGATCACCTCCCTCGACCTCCTGGCAACACTAATATGTTCCTTGAACACTGCCAGGGACAGTGACTCCAGGCACTTCCCTGGGCAGCCTGCTCCAGTGCCTGACCACAATCAAAATAAATCACATAATAGATATAATTGAAATAAAACTGCTAAATTTTTTAGCCTTTTGAATGTCAGATTTGTGGAAAATTATAAGATTCCAAATTTTTGCAGATGTGTTGACATCAAATTCATTTTTGATTGATTCAAATATTTCATTTAGTAAATAAAAACAATAATTTAAGAATAGATAAGATAAATTTCAAAATAAAAACTTGCTTATGAAATGTTCCCAAGAAGAGTGTTTTAGTTCATAAAATATGTCAAGAAAATTATCACCTTCCATGGCAAGATATAGTCTGATGGACTATGTTGCATAGTAAGTTTTTCAGCTGATTTTTATCTCCTGAATTGCAGTGCAATATAGAAAGAAATTATAGATCTAAATCGGCATCTATTAATCTACCAGTTGGCTGTGGAGACAAAGAACAGAAAACTAATAAAATAAAACAGGCAGCATTCCTGACATCTAAAATATTTCAAGAAAAGACCCAAAAGTAGGAAATTAACTTGCACGTCAAAAACTTGAACAGCATGTAGTGTTTAGGAATCTGCACATCCTCTGTGTCAGGGAAATTCTGATATATATTCAGATAAGCAAATGAACATGAAACCTTGTCAAACTACACAGAAAATGCACAATAAAATACAGTTCATTCCAACTTTGCAACAAATCATAAAAGTCATCCAAAATTGCTACCTAACATAGAAATGAATTAAAACATCCACATCTAAAAATATGTATCATGTTTTATAAATATATGATACATTATAATCTATAAAAATGTAAAGTCAAAAGTTCCTATATATCACATCACTAGTTGTACAAAAAAATGGGAGAAATACCAGCAAGGCTGTTACTGCTATGAAGTATGTAGGTTGTTCTAGAGAAAGCAACAGACACAAAAATAGTGAAAAGTATCCATAAAGCATCGATGATCCCACTATCTGATAAGATAGGAGTTACAGGATGCTAAACGCACTTTGCAAAAAGGTCAATTCCTCTTAGAGAGGTGCTGCCTAGGACCCATGATACAACACTGTGCATGGCAAGCAGCCTAAGGAGCCCTTTTCTAGAACAGCTTTCGGTAGACTTGCTGCTACAACAGTCTCGCTTCCATCTTGCAAGTTAAGAAAAGGAGGAAAAGAGATTAAAGACAGAAACTGCTTCAATTTCTTTGTTAAAAAGATCAATTTTACTATGTAGAACAAAGATCTCTCCAGCATAATTTCATCCCTAGCGTTCACATGCTGCCTACTGAAGATTTGTACCATAAGACAATTTTTACACTTGATAAGATCACTCCTCAGTCTTCTCTTCTCCAGGCTGAAGAGTCTCATCTACCTCAGTCTCTCTTCACATGAAGTATGTTCCAGCCCATGCTTAGTGGGCTTTTGCTGGAATTGTTCCTCCTTTTATTTATTTATTATTACGTATTTACTATATAAACTCAATTAGCTGGCTGAATTCAAAAGAACTCTTTGTCTTTGCCCTACTGAAGTTGAATTTTACCTGTCCAATCTTTAAACCTGAGACTCCTGCTCCTTATGTCCTAATTCAGTGTCTTCTGAAGACAGAACTGCTTCTACAGCTTTTAAAGGACCTGGAAACCTTCTTCCTTGCATCCTCCTTGAACCGTTGCTCAGTTTTTAGCAGAGAAAATCTTACTCTGCTCCAACATTCCTTCTCAGAGACAGCATGGATGACTATGAACTCTTTACAATTTAATGCAGTAACCATTAAGGTCAGCATCTCTTAAGGAAAGTTTATGAAGAGTGAAGACTTTCTTAATTACCCGATTTTTCATATCAGATACCTTAAACCACTCAAGGATATTTCACCATTTGTTTACTCCATTCACTGCTGCCTACTGCACTACCTTCAACTAGGCTGATTAATCATAATTTCCATCCAACAAGCAAAGCTGCCTGCAATGAAAGCTCCCTAGATTTTTGTCTGGTGGCATATTATATATCGTAATTAGGCTTTCAGAGCACATCTAACAAGCAGAAGGCAAAATTTGAAGTGAAAAAGGATGATCTGTTCTTCAGGATGTTGGTTTAATTTTTTTTTTTTCTTTTTATTTCTGGTCTTATATCAGGGCCCATATTTATTTATACATGCAGGTTGTCTATAGCTTCTTTTTTTTTTTTTTTTTTTTCCCTCTTTTCCTGCAGCAGTAAATTCAGAGTTTTTTTCAGTAAACAGCATATAGAGGAGGAGAAAATTGGATCACAGGAAGAGCTCACATATATTGTTATCATAACATTAGCGGTCTTTTCAACTCCGTAGACTTACTGCTAGAAGTAATAAACTCTTGAATCCAGAAGGATCTGGAAAAAAAAAAAAAAAAAAAAAAAAAGAGAGAATATATTTGTGGAAAGCATCCTAATGTTGATGGAACAAAGGCAATAAAATACTTAAATATGATTCATTAATTTATATATCAGATGCCGAAAATAAAGTTCAAGCTGAATCAAGAAGCCACTCAGTTATAGTTGTTTAGTATAGTTACAGTTGCCATCAGTTTGGCTCATAGAAAGATCTGAAGTGATGTACTGGTTAAAACCGATAACAACTACGTGAATTTCAGGCTATGTGGAGCTGGACTGATGATTAGTTAGACTGATGATTAGTTAAAAAGGAAGCTGGCAACTGAGAGAGAGAATGGTGCTAATCTGTCAGGACTTCTATGATTTTAATAATATATTCCCACACTCTCCTCTTATTTATTCATTTTAATTTTGCTCAGGAGAACATCCAGTAGAATGACTGTGGATGAAAGAGAAATAAAATAGAAACCAGAGAAATTTCTAGCCTGAGCCAGACAGAACTGCTATGAATTCTCTGGCTCTTATGACATGCCAGGGAGCAGGGAAAGGCAAAGTTGCAAATATCTATTTTGGATATTCCTTTTTGTTTTGAAGATTCCACACTAAGAACATCATACAACCTTATATATTTAGAAATAATCCACATATATGACCTGCGAACACAAGAGTAGAAAGAGTACTATGCTTTCAGAATTTTTCTGTGTAAACTACAGTAAATGTAACAAACATCTTCGATCCTAATGTACATTTAAATCGCCAAGCAAAATGCCTCCTGTTTCCACAAGGTATCATATTTGTAGCCATTTCAAGTTTCCTTACCCTCCACCAATTCAATTAACAATTTAGCTCTCTCATTAATGGTGTGTCAACTCTGAACTTTGGAAACAAAACTGGTTTAAATTGTTCAACAGCAAAAAAAGCTTTACCTCTCCCATTTAAATATATAAATACATATCAAATTATATACACTGCTGAATACATACACATACATAGAGGAAGACAGAGATGATCTACTAAGTTTCCTGTGGTAATAAACCAAACACAAAGAGCAGTTGCACAGTTTTCAAGGAAGTAGTATGTTTCTGAAGTGAAATCTCTGTAATTGCTACATCATCATGGACATGATACATTACATGACAGTAATGCTTAGACTGAATCTAAAATTGAAATACACTGGTGTACAGGTGTACAATAATACACCTGTATGGTACTTTCTTGTTGTATTGTATAACACAACATGACTATTGTGAGTTTGTCTTTCACATCTACTAGTTTCAGTTTGCACCGTAAATATGCACTTTAAAAAGTACTAAAAAAAAAGTATTCTTTTTAATAGAAAGCATGAATAACAAGAGCTAAGCAATTGCTCGTTAAAATCAAATAAGTAAAGCAATTCTCATAGCTATATATCTATAAAATAAATGTTATTTTGTGCAAAGCCAATTACTGATGATGCAACACAGAGCTAGTTTGGCTGTACAGCTTGCATGTGGGAGTCACCTATATCTGGCCTGCATGTAAAGGGAATCTGAAATCTCTCCTAGGTTATCTTTAAGGATATCCTGTAAGAGTAATAAAATGATTTTTTAAATAATAGAGGAGAAGCCTAATAACAAAAAAAAAATCCAAACAGATGCTTGGCTTTGTATATCTCTGGATCCACTCTGTATCAAGGAGATTTATATTTTTCAATAAATAATCTCTAAATATTCCCAGTGTTTATCACTGAGAAAGCCAACAGCGATCACCTGAAGAAATTCTAAGCTAGATTCACTAAATAAATAAATAAAGAAAGAAAGAAAGAAAGAAAGTTAGTATTGCACTATCCAACTTTCTGATACATTAATACCAAATATACGAGTTTTTTGTAGGGTACCTCAATGCCTTTTTGGATCTTCACTCACAGAGAGCCTCTCTTGGAGAGGAGACACACCTGAGAGAAAGGATTTGCAACAGCTACCATGCAGAGAGAGGAAGTCTCACTGCGCCCAGGAAATACTGACGACAAGTCCCTATCCTTTCAGAGTCTTGCAAAATAATCCAGAGCAAATAAATACCATGTCTCTGGCTGGGATTGATTGCCACTGTCTGTGAATTAAGTCATAAAATTCAGATAATCTTCTCATAGAAACAAGGAGGACAGAGTCTCTTTCCCTCCTTATATAATACATGTCAATATATACTCTAAAATATCAGAGATGATATTAAGGAAGCTTGTGCCATCAGATTATTCTCAAACTCCATCAGGAAATACATGGTTAGTAAAGATGAGCATAAAGAAGTAGTTCTTTAGTGACCTAAATATTCAAAATTAAGAGTATAATACTAGACATGTCAATATATCCTAAGAAGCAAAAAAAAACCCAAAAATGTCTTAGAGTCTTAGAGTGATGATGGTTTTGAGTCCTCCTAATGACAGAAAGTAATAACGACAGATCCTTTGCACACGTGAAGGCTGGGACCCATATTTTCTCCATGATGCCATAGCATGATTATGTGTGGGCCTTTTGACAAGATGCGTTACTTCTCAGACACTGCAGGCATAGGACTGTTGATGCAAATGCTTTAGCTATATTATGATCACTGGGGAGTAGGGATGTTTCAGGAAATCAAACGCTTTTTTTTTTTTTTTTCTTAAAACCTTAGGTACCTAAATAACTCCCATGAAATTAAATAAAGATTCATTGCATGGTGGCCCCTTGAGACACCCAATATATAATTTAATAAATGTTACATCTTATCACTTTTAAGTCAAAACAGGGAAAAACTGCTGGCAGAAAGAAATAAAAAAAAAAAAAGATGAGTTTTTAAACATAAAATAGAAACCTTGATGTAAGTGAATGTTCTGGTTGCTATGGAAACAAGCGGAACATAAGCTTTGAAAACAAGGTTCATTCTTTTTCAATTATTAGGCAGGCCACAAAACATAAAATCTCTATTTGACATCTCTTCTGGGATCAACGTAAAGGAAGAACATTTAAAGCACTTATTCAGAGCTACACCTGTTCCCTTAGGGATCTGTGAGACCAGTGTTAACTTACCAGTCCTCCAACTTGACCTATATGTAGATAAATCAAGAAAATGCACAGGCTATATATATGAGCTGAGTAGCATCAGAAAGCTATACATCCCCTGAGAACACACAAAAGTATAAGGATCTAGCTACTTATTTAGCTGCTGCTCTGGGGATGATTTTATGAAGAAAATATGTGTGTCACCCTCCAAATATTTGATTGTCTGAAAATATATCTGTCATCCTCCAAATTTTGTATAATATTGCTGACACCACCTAAAATCATCTATAACGTTGAGGGTCTGATCTAAATTTATCGATAGTGGAGTATACTTATACATACATATGTACAATGCACGCCCTAGTTATCTGAAGATATTTGAATACAAATGTTTTACTGTCTAAGTATATAAGGGGTGAAAAATTAGTAAGAAATAATCAGACTAATGCCTATTATAGTCTGATATTTTTACAAAAGAACAGGCAACCTAACAATGTCTCAGCATGTTCTCAGCATTTCTCTACCTAGTAAAAATATCCACAGAGATGCTATGGGTAATCATAGGAATACATTTATTAATTTGATAGAAATGTCTGTGTAACTTTAGCTGAAGGTACAATCAGGCTTTTATCTTTGGCTTTTGCATTCTTGGTCTGGTAAGTTAGAGTCTTCTCATTTTCAGGTTACTTTTAAACACCAAATCTTTATTCCTTCCAAAAGAACAGAATGAAGACTTTAAGCCGCATTATCTTTAGCTAAATATTTATACATAAATATTTCTATCTTCATTTGTTTCTCTGTTAATTCACAGTGAACTCTGTGAGGAAGAATTTCTTGAACTATTATACTAAAACTGATCTGAAGAAATGCTCCCTGCTTGAAAATTATCCTAACTGTTCCAAAGAATATCACTGTTTTCTACATACTATTTCCCTTTCAAATTGAATAGTCACACATTCTGGTCTCCCTGGATGTTATATTAATTATTTACTCCCCCATTAATTTCTAAGAAGTTTCTGTTTGCTGTTAAGAGTGGAGTTTCTTCTCTTGGTTTGTTTCTTTTCTTTTTCTGGTTTTTTTTTTTTTTTTTTTTTTTTTTTTTTTTTTTTTTTTTTTTTTTTTTTTTTTTTTTTTTTTTTTTTTTTTGAGAAAGGCAAGGTGTCAGCCTTTTTTTTTTTTATAGATATGTACCACATGTATATAAGTTGTCTATATCTTTTTGTCAGTCTAGACTAAACCTATCAAATAAAAGCAGTTCTATACATGGAGATAACTTGTTGATTAAAACTTGGGAAATCAAAACCAGGAGTAAATGCTAAGTTCTTGTAATAAAGGAAAATCACTGGTGGACTCTTTTGAGAAGTGTTGGGACCTGTATTATTTATTGTATTCATAAATGACTTGGAAAGGGAAATGATCAGCAAACTGACCAATGTTCTGAAATCATTCAGTTCGGAAAAAGTGCAAAAAGACCACATGCATTTGAGGGAAATGTAAGTGTATGTGAAAATCAGCATAGATCTCATAAGAGCTATCCGCCATGGTCCTGCAACCATACAGAGATCTCTATTTTTTCTTGCTTATTCTTCATGCTGCATGCATTGGTGTACAGGCATTTCAGGGAGGTATTCAATCAAGCAGGTTTCCCAGGAGGGATGCAAGAGGATCCCCTGTAGTCCTGTTCCATAGGCACTTCTCTGGTTGTATGCACCTGCTAGAGCCACCCTGACATCGCTCTCTGCAACTGCCTGTAAGGAGGTTGTAGTGAGGCAGGGGTCACTCTCTTCTTCAAAATGACTACCAGTAGGAGAAGAGGAAATGGCCTCAAGTCGTGCCTGAGAAGATTCAGGTTAGATATTAGGAAGAAAATTCTACACAGAAAGAGTGGTGAAGCATTGGAACAGGCTGCCCAGGGAGAGAAGTGGTGGAGTCACTTTCCCTGACAGCGTTCAAGAAATGTGTAGATGAGGCACTTCTTAGCATGGCATGGTTTAGCAGGCATGGTGGTGATGGTTTTACTCGGTGATCTTGAAGGTATTCATAGTGATTCTATGATTCTATGATTTGATCCACATTACACTGACTACTTTCCTCAGTCAGTGCATCAGACCAACCAGAATGTAGCTAACCAACTGTTCCAATAGATCCCATTGTACAGGTTCTATTACTGCTTATACTACATGGCTTAAAATTTTAATCATATCAAGGCATAAAAGGTGTACATTTCCATTGGTACTAGGTACCATTGCAAATCTCACTGTAATCAAAAACTATATTTAATATTTTTTCCAACTATGCCCACATATTTTGACATCAGTTGGCTGAACTCAGGTAGCAGAGATCTATTAAAAAACTCAAGGTCCTTTAAGTTAACAGTAAAAAAAAAAAAAAAAAAAAAAAAAAAGAAAAAAGAAAGAAAAGAATTAGTATATGTGAGAACATATAGTTTATTTAGCAAACTACTTGAAAGGCATAGATCAATACTAACAACATTTATACATCTCCTCATCACATCCTATCAAATTCTTTCTATAGGAAATTACATGCATTCTGCTACGTTTTCATTAATTCTGTGTGTGACTTAATTGAAATTTCGTTATAATTTACCACTATTATAGGCAAGCCTAGTTGGGATAGCCTAATTTAGCTATATAGCTATATAATACATAATATTATATATTATTATTAGCTATATAATAGCTAATTTAGCTAATATAGCTATAATTTACTGCTATTATAGGCAAGACTCGTCAGCTGTTATGTTCATTTAATAAATGTGAAACTCTAAGGAACAAGGGGAAAAAAGTTAAACATAGCTTCAGATAAACCACTCCTGGAAAGTTTATTAGATTTATCAAGAAAAAAAAAGAATTCCCAAGCAGCTGGCTTTTCAGATTTTATTTTTCTTCTACTCCAGTAAACTAAACATTAACATAAACCTGAAATAAATACTATTTTTTTTTCATGAAGATTAAAACCTAAGAGGTTACAAGAGCAAGATATTTCTATTGGGAGAAAAAAAAATATATATATATGTATCTATGTATGTATATTTGCAAGAAGAGGTGATACCATTTTAATTTGTTTTCAGACATTTGGCTGGAATATCACAAAAATTAGTTCTGTGTAGGTGAGACTACCTTTAGGTAAAATAAGTATGCATATAGTCTGTAATTTTGTAAGCACTGAAAACAAGATATAACAGGAAGGTTCAAAAGATAATTTCTTATAGATCTTAAAGCACAGCTGAGAGCTGAAGGCACTAGAATCATAGTATCATAGAATTATTAAGGGACCTTTAGAGATCATCTGGTCCAACCTCCCTGCACACGCAGGATCACCTAGAGCATGGGGCACAGGATTGTGTCCAAGTGTGTTTTAAATATCTCCAGAGAAGGAGATTCCACAACCTCTCCTGGCAACCTGTTCCAGTGCTCAATTCACCTCACCGTCCACTCGTGTAATCCACACTTCCAGAACTTGTCGAAGAAGATGCTGTGAGGGACAGTGTCAAAAGCAATATAATAACTAGCCTTTACAACAAAATTTCTAATTCAATATAAATGTGTTTTACATGAGAAATACAAAAATAAAGAGAGAATGCTGGCATAGTTGGGTTTCCCAGGAAAGGAAGTTCATTCTATCTTCAAACATACTATGTATTATAACAAGCAAATAACATCAAGAAGTTCACATATAGAGGAAGTATGGAAATGACTGATCTATTGGACAAAACTGTATAGAGGAAAAAAGGGGACCAACTTTTCCTACCTCTTCAGCACCTACATTTTGTGAAGGAGGACCTATTCAAGAACTCAAGTTCAGGAGAAGATTAGGACTGAAATCTGAGTCAAGCAAATAAACCTAGAGTTAGGCATGTCAGCCCTGCAAAGAGATGGCATTTTAGATATACCTCTTTTTACTTCAATTCACTTAATTAGCTAAGAGAGTTCTTGCTCAGCATAATGGCTTCTCATTGTGAGACTGCACTCTTCATATATTTTATAAGGAGCCTAGCCACACACCAATGGATCTTAGATTCAACTCTTGGAGGAAAGACATTCCTTAATTACTTAGTATTCTAAGGCTTGAATGTTTTAAATGATACATCTCTAATCAAACCAAATCTAGAGTATTTTGAACATAAACAGAAGATTTCATATATATGCAAAGACCAGGAATAAAATATATAACCAGATTGTTACAAAATTATTAAATAATATTCACCAATCAAGATTTTTAACTCATCCTTGTATCTGGTTCCTAAGCAAATGAAACAGCTGTCCTGGGTAATAGTATGCATGCATTTATATCTCTGTTTGTGCTGAGCACATAGAAGCGTTGAATATCTTGTTCTATTTAAATCAAAGTTGACAGTGTTAAGTGATTTCAAAGAAGAGCAGAAATCTGACTTCTTCTAGATGTCATAGTGTTGAATTACTCACTAGAATTGTCAATTGATTGTAGGCAAGCTACATGCCTAACTCAGGTATAGAGGTCTATATCTAGTTTGATAAATATTATAAAAATCTTGTAAGAGTCAGTTTGGAGAAAAAAACTTTATTGATGCCTCCGCAAGGGAATGCAACTAATCATGTTACTATATTTCAGAAACTCCACATACGAGAAAGTATATATTTTTATGTATAGATATTAATATTATATCTAAATATACAAGAATACTCCATGTATAGCAAAATCCAATGTAAGCACACTCTTCCTGGTAAAACCAAAACAAAAGACATAAATCCAAATGGAATTAGTTTTCATTAGTTCTGCCATAGTCAGACTTCTTACTATGTTAGTGGAACAATGCCACAGCAGTTCTACATTAACTATTTCTGACATTCCCTTTTCATTGTTTTAGGAGCGACAGGCAGAAAATTATTTAATAGCACTGTTTCAAATACTGCACGCGAAAATGCTATAAAATGAAACGGAAGTATTCCGTTGCTCAACCGACAGGTTGCCCTTCCACCTTTGTTATATGCTAGTAGAAGCATCTGGCCACAATTAAATGCCTTTGCTTGAATGCCAAGCATAACACAGAATTGAAATAAAATGGTATTTGTACTTAGATTGTCAGTGTGCCATACAGAAAGGCTGGACCAGAAATTCTAAACTGAAGTAAGGAAGAATAACTCTGAAAATCACATCCACTCTTTTCTTATTTAGCTTGGGGAGGAAACATCTTGGGACAAAGAATATGGTCAGCCGGGTGCCTGCAGAGTGTTTGGGTGCACTTCTGCTCTTTGTACTGAATGGCATGCCTGACCTTTTCTGGGGTAGTTTGATGGTGCCTCTCAGCAATTCAATAATATATGAGTGGCATATCATTTTCCACTTCCCGTGACAATGCTTACCTTGTGGAGACAGATAAGAGGCTTAGATGCTGATAAGCTCATCTTCATCCTTACCGAGAATACAGAATATCTTGCCTAACTGTTGATTTTGAGTGATTACCCTGGAAATGCTAGTGTACTCACTGGCATACTTTGAAAGGCATTTAAAATAAAGCATGATGAGATTGAAGTTAGTAATACAGTACATTTCAGAGAAATTGTGTGATAGATGCCGCTCAGCCCTCCTGGAAGCAATAGGAGTTCACATGTCCTGGAACTATTAGGTTTCCACAGTCAACTACTTAACAAATCTCAAATAACAAATACTCTGGGGTTAGACAAGCACAGAGTTTCTGAAGAGAAAAAAATAGTCTACAAGATAGCTATCAGGCAATTGGGAAAACTAATTTTTAAAAAAGTTTCCATGTAAAATATTAAAAAGAGGAGCAGTCTGGCACAGCAGAATAATCTTGACTTTCCCAGAAGGGCTTGCTTTGCTTTTAGCTTTCCATTTTATTTTCTCTAGTATGGTTCCTAATGAGAAAGTTGCATGGGATAAGTACTAATCTATATAAATTTGATCATATAAGTGAAATCTTTCAATATTCCTATAAAAAATCCATCAGTGCAATGGTTTTCCATTGACCAAATAACTTCATTTTATGTTTTAGATATTTGCTTAGATAATGAGTTAAATCAGTGGGAAAAACTTACTCCTGCCTTGCCTACTCACTTAGTCCTTCACTAATTTGAAATCTAGGGCTTGGCAGTCTGCTTCTTTGTCCAAGCTCTTAGAAAAAAAAAATATATCTCAATCTGTCTATCTAAACACTTTAGTCTTTGAAGATATTCTCCCTACAACATCTTGTAAACATTATTTCAGATTTATTTCTGCTACAAAGAACCTAGTTTTCTTTATGATCATAAAATAATTGAAGGTTCAAATAATTATGGCAATTTCAGAATGTATCAAAAAACAGGCTAACATAAGCTAGGTAACTGACTGAGTTCACACCGGTCAAGCCCTGTGTCTTTACTTCCAGTGCAAGAAGGCCAATGGGATCCTGGCTGCATCAGGAGGAGTGTTGCCAGCAGGTCGAGGGAGGGGATCCTGCCCCTCTCCTCAGCTCCGGTGAGGCCGCACCTGGAGTATTGGGTGCAGTTCTGGGCTCCCCAGTACAAGAGGGATGTGGAGCTTCTAGGGAGGGTCCAGCGTAGAGCGACAATGATGATTAAGGGACTCTAACATGTATCGTATGAGGAAAGACTAAAAGTAAGCTGGGCCTGTTTAGCCTGGAGAAGAGAAGATTGAGAGGAGATTTGATCAACATGTACAAGTACCTAAGGAGAGAATGCAAATAAGATGAGGCCAAACTCTTTTTGGTGGTGGCCAGTGACAGGACAAGGGGTAACGGGTATAAATTAAAACACAGGAAGTTCCATCTCCATATGAGGAAGAACTTCTTGACTGTGACGGTGACAGAGCCCTGCAACAGGCTGCCCAGAGAGGTGGTGGGGTCTCCATCTCTGGAGAGAACCCTTAAAATATTCCCTTAAATATTCCCTTAAAATACTCTGAACTGGGTAAAAGGAGCCAAGTAGAAAAAAGTAAAGGATCGTGACCTATCTGAAATAAGCAGCTTTACATAAGCAGCACTGGCACCACTGTAGCTAATAGAGCACAAGTTCACAGAAATATCCTCAGGAATTCATAACAACTTGCATGATTAATTACCTGACAAATCTTACTCCATGCCCTACCTGGGGGAAAAAAATAGACGAAGAATAAAAGTAGTGGAAAATTCTCTTTGTATGGACTGGGAAAGTATGAAATTATGTACAACCTGGACAGATAGAGAATGCACATAATAGCAACACCCATATAAAAGAGTGACTGAGGAAAACTATTACAATAGGATATGTATTTCTGAGTGTGCAGTAACATAAAAGTCTGTTCCATCTTAATCCTTATACTCTTTCTCTTTTTTTTTTTAATTTAAATTTAAACATTGCAGTCTAAAGACCTTTCTCATTACTATCAGCTGCAAAGTTTTGTATGGTAAGGCATACTTTTGTAAAGCTATCAAAATTCTATTTTGTAGAATACTGATAACACATTAATTAGAATTTTGGTAATTTTGACAGTATAAAGGCAAACAAAGGAAATGCACAACCATTTCACAGAAACTATAATCACTTAAAGAGTGATAATTTTAATATCTCGTGGAATGTTATTTGTATTCATCTAGTGAAGTCCAGTTTTGTCATTGCTGTTTAAATCTCATTGATGGACCCGTAATTAACGTTCTTGTGTTTTTCTTTTTTTTTTCTCTCACATAAAGAAAAAAGAATATTATTTAGAAATCATGCCAAAGTCTCATATGAATTTACAAGCATTCATCTTTTATGAATTGATTATAACCTAATTACTCAAAAAGAATAAAAACAAAGGAAAATCAGAATGATTCTTTCTTCCATCTTGTATCTTGTAATATTTTTTATTCATTATTCAAAAGATGAAACCAGCATGTTGTCATAATTTGTGTCCAGAAAGGTTTAATACTGAACAACGGGTTCATTGAGTGTGTCAGGTACGCTCTGAATATGTGAAAGGTTTTCCAAATAGTTAAAGGGACATTACTAATAGAACATTTAAATATTCACTAAGATTTGGAGGTTTTTATATATATCAACTTTGAAAAGAGCGTTACAGTTTGATTACTGTAATAGGACTTATACCGGAGGTTTATTGAATACAGTAGTAGAGCTGTGCAAACATGGATCCTGCACTTTCAGAGAAGGGAAGACTTTGAGCTTGTGATGAAAATTGCCACACAAAAATTAAGCCATGTTTTTCCTAGGTTAATATAGCTATTGAAATCAAGTCTGAGAACCTATGTAGACTTGAAATTCAGCAGTTAAAGAAGATAGAACTTGTTTTCTTCTTGGGTTATTTTTTCTGGAAGGAGTTAAGGTTGGCTTCAGTAGATTTGCAATGAAGAAGAGGTGGCAAATCGTTAGGAAAGGCACTAGGATGCTAAAAGGTCATAGCTTGTCATGCTGCAGTTGAGGGTCTCTCTTCTCACTAATTGCCATCTCCCATTCTTTCTGAACAGATCAGAGGATTCATTTTTAGTAGCCCTTATTGCCCTCTGACCACTTAATCTTCCTTTCTGAATCCCTCTTCCTCCCATTTGCTGTTTTATTATCTTTATCATCCTTTCGGAACCTCTCTTTTAGTACTTTGAGTTACAGCAGTATTTCTCCACACACTCGCCAGAAGTCAGAACCCTAGGCTATTCTTGCAGGGTCCTCTCTTGTGTTAATTTTGTTATCTCACAATCAAAGAAAACATTACAACATTTTTTTTCACAAATTTTTTTAAAGTTTATAGGATTTATAAAGTTTCATGCTTTTTCTTTAGGTTAAATGTTTTCAAGTGCTGTACTAAGGAATATCTGAAACTGAACTGATAGACCTGATAAAAAATCCTGTTTAATGGCTATTGAGCTACTGTTAGTAGTTTTATGACATGTCTACTACTGTGCTAGTTAATCAGTGTTTCTTCTATTTCCTTATTCTCTATTTTTTTCTCTTCAAGATATGTAGAAATCTTATTTCTATTATCAGAAGAGACTTCAATTCCACATATAATCTGGACAACAGTTCTGCGATAAAAAATCCTTGCCAGTACATATCAGAAGTATCAAGCAGCAAATCTGTGGACCAAACAGTTGCCTGTGGCAACTTAACGTAACTGTTATCAAACTTCTATTTCTAGTTATACAATAAATAAATAAAAAGTATGTAATGACAGTGCTACAGTTTTAGCCTTCTACTCTTTAAGTATTTAAAAAACTTAATTTGGTTGCTTTCAAACTCTGAATTTCATTACTTATCAAATATACCAGTGCCCGTGAGATCAGAAATGTAGTCCCAGCATGTTTCCTCTAACGGTAGGATGACATCATAAACTGGTCAGATGACACCCATGAAGAAGCCTCTATTTCAGTCAACATGAAGGAACCCTAAATTATAAATGGAAATCTACATAAAACGTATAAAAGCCTGAGTGTCATAAAGGTAACATATCTGTCTTATTACTATGAAAATATAACAGGATTCAAAGCTATTCTTCCTGAATGCAAAGCCTTAGAAAATGCTGAGGCTACAGTAATTACTAGCATGTTTTGAGGTAAATTCAGACTCATGAGGTGCTCGAGCTCACGATGGGAGCATTGCCCTGCTACCTCCCATCTCTGAAAGTGAGTCTGATATAGATTATAGCAATATCTGTAACCACATGTGTTCTTTCAACTCAAAGGCAACTCTGGCACTACAGTTCTTTCCAGACAGCATGTGATCTCAAACAAATAAGTATTTTCTAGTTTTCTTTATTGTTCAGAATAAACACTCAACCTCCTCAAGATTCCTCAGTGTTCCCTATGGTTTGGTAACTGACAGAGGATCTGTAGTCTACCAGTGGCACAAGATTAGTGGCTGTCAATTTTATTGTTACTTTCATTAACACTACATTTTGCAGCATATCATTTTTTGCAATTTCTTAAATATGCCTTTTCCCTTAAGCGTCTGTGTGTCAAAGTCGCACTTACTAATGGACTTCATCATCATATGCTAAAGACCCTTTATTGAATTGACTCACAACTTATATAGAAACAATACAGCAACAGCATCCAATGATAATCCAACACGTCTTGTACCACAACCAATCAGTCTTCTTGCTAAGGCTTCACACCAAATATAGCAAATTATGCACAACGCAAGCAAACGGTCGCCAAAAGCAGCTGTGACTAGGGGGCAGTATGCCACATATTATGCATACTAAGCAAGAACAATTTGTTCCCCTTTTTTTCTTTGAGGAACCTCTAACCCTTACCTCCCAGGTTAGTACACCGGTCTTGACACTAGCTTTCCCAATAGAACTCCTTCCTCCCACATTTCAGTGTTAGCACTATCTAGTGTTTTGGTAAAGAATGCACCCAGCTTTGGAAAGTACTGATTTGGACATTACTCATATATAAAGAAAAGAAAAAAAGTACAGTGTTGATATTTCTGCACTCACTTGCCCAGCCTTAGTTTCAGGACACAGATATGTAAATGATTAACTCACCCTAAATAAAATTGTCAATTTACAATGTTTCAATTGCTCCACAGTAATTACCACTGTGCCTCTGTAAAATGATAAATGAGGTCTGTTGTTGTGGTACAATTAGTGCAGCAATTGAGGAGCAAGGGCTTGTAAGCTTATTCTTCATTGGGTCCTGTTTCTTCTGGTTCCATCCAGTCCATATTCGCACACTTCACCAGTCTACTTGCATTTCTGGCAGGTTCCATGGCTCCTTCTGAGTCTGGCACCGAGCTGCTGGTCCATGTGTCTGCTCCTTCAGCTCAGCCTTCAATCTGCTTCTCAGCGCTCCTTCCACTCAGTTATATTCCCTTCAGGGTTGTACTAGCTGCAGGCTCATTCTCCACATGGCCTTCACCTGCTACAGCTACATTTACCCCTTTGTTTTTACCAATCAACTGCATGACCCCCATGTCTTCTCAGCTCACTGGTTGAAGCTGGGGCACCTCTTTCGGTTGTGAAGAACATTGATAGCCAAGTCCCAGAACACACAACCCACATATTATGATTTAATACACCCCCTTTTAAGGGCCTTTAGCAAATGGCCTCTGCCCCTTTATCATGGATTCCCCCCATGGTTCTCAGCAGTCTGGCTCCCAAAGGCATATTCCCCCCTTCGGCTAGAGCTTCTTTATGCAGCTGCTGAAAGACATTTCCCCTGTCCAGCCTGCCGAGCTTGCCCCACTGTACGATCTGTCCCAATCATCTATTCAGTCCCTGAACCCTCAGGGGTCCCTGTTCGGGCACCATTTGTTGTGGTGCAATTGGTGCAGCAATTGAGGAGCGTGGGCTTGTGAGCTTATTCTTCGTTGGGTCCTGTTTCTTCTGGTTCCATCCAGTCCATATTCACACACTTCACCAGTCTACTTGCATTTCTGGCAGGTTCCATGGTGCCTTCTGAGTCTGGCGCTGAGCTGCTGGTCCATGGATCTGTTCCTTCAGCTCAGCCTTCAATCTGCTTCTCAACACTCCTTGGCTCCTTCCGCTTGATTATATTCCCTTCAGGGTTGTACTAGCTGCAGCTGTGGGTTCATTCTCCACATGGCCTTCACCTGCTACAGCTACAGTTTGTTGCTTGCTTTCACTGAAAGGGCAAATATATATATATATATATATATATATATGTATATATAAAAATACTGCAGCGTACCCAGAGCATTTTGAGTATTTTTAGAAGGACAGAGACAAGGAAAATTGCCATTACTGGAATTAGTATTCTCCATGGAGAAATCTCTATAGCATACAGAGACACGAGATCTGTAACGTTGGTTTAATGAAGCTTTAATATTTTTGTATAAAACAACACTCTTCTAGAGGGAGACAATGTCAGCAAAACTACTTATGGAATAGCAGCTTCCTGGAAGCTGGGCTGCTTTCTGGAAGCAGGCAATATTGATTCTCAACTCTTTGACCAGAAGGAGGAACAAGGACTCTGAAACTGGTCTTTTAAGCCCCAGATGAGCTCTGTAACCACTTCACTGTTTCTTTTTGAGTATAAATTTTTAGATGTAAGAGACCAGCACTGTCAACACTTGACTCACATTCATAATAAAAGTTTTATGTTTTGTTTAAAGTAGGGTAGGAAAAATTATTTTGTAAGAAAGTTAACAGTGAACCTAACAGACAACTTGGGAACTGGGGAAGGGAAGGTTGATGTGTGAAGCAGACATTTGAGTTTTCAGAAGAGCAAAAGAAATAGGAAAGAGAGAGGATGATCAAGAAAGGTGTTGAATATCATACATATTGCAAAGTAAAAATCATAGTCCTGTTGCTCATTGTCTCTGACTGCGGCATGCTTTACTTACAGATGGAGGAACAACAGTTAAAGATAGTCTGTGATTGAAGTACAGTAATCTTCAGTCTCTCCATTTGTATAGGATTGGGCAATTTTCAAACTAAAATCTATTATGTTTTGTGATTAATTATTCATATATTAGCATGAATAATTGAAACATCTAATAGCCTTACTTTGTGTTCAATAATATCTATGTGTCTTTGTTACTATTATCATTGTTTGGTGACATCTGTTCTGTATTGCTGACTGTCTTTCTTCTAATGAATGAGCCATTGTTAATTTTATACTACAAGAAAATATTTACAGCTTTCATTGTGTAAGAACTAATGGAAAAGAAGAATTATCATTTTATGAACAAACTGAAAGGAATGAAAAGAGAGGAAGAGATGTAGTAAAAATGATTTTTTTTTATTACAAAATGCACCTTTATTAATAGAAATAATTAGGTGTAATTTTTTGTTCACTTAAATGAAGACTTATAGTTCATATTAAATTTTCTGAAATTTATCCTTAAGTCTGGGCAACTGTCAATGACTGTCATTAAACTGTGAATTCCGTTACTTATGGTATGTTTTCACCGTTTTGATATTTTTGTTTCTTTGGTTTAAGAAACAGTACAAACAAATTACCATTTGTCTTGGTTCAAACTACATACTTAACCATATATATTCATTCAAAGAATATGATATCATCCTAAATATGCATTACTTTTTTAGATAGAGTTGTAACAATAATTAACTGCAACAATAATTAACTAGCAAAACAATAATGAAGTAGTAAATATATTTCACCCTGCTAGAATGTACAAATTTAAATTTTTAAGATGATTTTTATTAAGTATAATCTTAAACAGGTACTAAAAGTTGCTAGCATAAGTTCTTTGTGCTGTTGGTAGAAAAGACCCCTTTTGCTGTGATAATTTAGAAATGTATTTGCCTTTTAAAAATCTGCTCCTGGCACTCCAGTTTTATCTCTACTCTAAGCATTAGATGCCACATCTTAAAATAATATACAATATAAATAAACTTGGATTCCTCTGCTAAATGTAACTTCTTTTCCATAAATCCCAACCTTAACCCCCTCGTTGGCATGCTATTTAAACAGCGGGGAAGAATAGATAGAGAATGAATAGGAGCTAGGCCACCATTTGCTGCAGAAAATCTATTATAATCTGACTCTCTTAGTAACTATTCTGCATTCGTCTAAAGCTAGAACTTGGATATACTCATTACATTAAAGTTCATGACCTTTGAATTTCAAGATGTCTTAGGTAGTTACTTGATTCAGGATTAGACTGTTTTTGTTGCTGTTAGAATCTTAAGGGAAAACAAGAAAATCCACATATAAAATGGAACAGAAAAAATAAAAAAGAAAGAAAATCTATTTTATATTTTCTTATCTGCCATATCACTTGATACTGAAAAATGCAATAAATATCATTATAGCATTAAATATCATTATAGCATTAAGATTAGACAGACTTGTAAATATTTTAGGATATTTAAGGCCTTATTTTTCTGCCTTTTATAGTTGCACTGTTACAGGAAGCAGACAACATCATCTCTGCTAAAATAGAGAAAAAATTAAGAGTGGGACTATATGTTTTAAGATGAGACACCAGCAAAATTTTGCTCTGTGAATGTCATTGAGTTTAAAAAATGCTACATACATAAATTACATACATACATACATAAATTGGGAATCAGAACAGTCAAAGTCAGGGGCAACACATTTAAAAATTTTAAAAGGTAATATGATTTTATTTGACATATGATTGACTAGTGAAATTCATTGCCACAGGATAATAATGACACCAAGATGCGTCCAATATACCTGTAGGAATCTAGTGCAGAATGTAAGAAAATCCATAGTTGTGCAGTAGAGGATAAAATAATTTAAAATTAGCAGGGAACCCATAAGCTCTAAGATATAAATTAACCATCAACTGACAGCAGTTAGAAATATTTTTTTTTCCCTGGACAGGTTATTCCTTGTGTGTGTCAGAATTTGGAGCATCTGTTTCTGATTAATCTAGCTGAGACATCACCAGAGACAGTATATCAGGTTAGATGGCCAATGCAAGCATGGCAATTCAATGCCTTTCTGTGCCCTTGTCTTTCAAAGAGAGTTTTTTTAATTATCTTCTGGTATTCCATTCTTTAGATTTAAAATGGTTAAGATTTTAAGGCATTTGTATGATTTTTGTTTCCAGGAAAGCTCATCACAAACTTTTGAAAAATACTCTTGAAAACATATTCTGTTAATATTAGATGATTCTCAGCACGGTCTACAGGGCATTTATAATTTTGCTTACTTATTTCCAAGTGCATTTCTACTGCCTTTTTTTTTTTTTTTTTTTAATCAGTTAAGAAATTGGGAAGGAAAAAGGCTTTGCAGGAGCAGAGGAACAGAAACAAGGAACTTGAAGCTACTGGTGTCTGCTAGTCCCACCTACAGGAGCTGGCAGTAATAAAGGCTGCTCCACACTGAACATAACTTTTTTAGTTGTCAAGATAGTCCTTGATAAATCTGTATTTTCCCAACTGTGTAGTGCACACAAGGGTCTTGAAACATTACAGAGCATACAGATATCTTTCTGCATTTTGTCATACAGCAGATAATGATGGCACAAGAAGACTAAAACCCTGGGAACAGATGCTTCATGTCACACTAGGAAATACCAACCACTAGAACTCCCCTTAACTATTGTTTTTCAAGCCGCATAATTTTGTGGTTAAGGTAGCAACAAAATGCTCATGTTTAACTTTTTGATTAGACTGTAGAGATATACAGATATACAATCTGTTGCACTATAAAAAAAAAAAAATCCGGATTTTGACTCTTAAATGAAATTTTATGTTATTCTTTGTTTTGTGTCATCAACGTAATCCTCGGATAAAGAAAAAACATTCTTTAAACGCAAAAAGAAAGTGAGGATTTATACTTTTTTTTTTTTCTGATCGGTTTTGATCTGTCCCCTTCCTTGCTCTCAATCCCCAAGTGTGACTATTACTGGTCTGCAGAAAGATAACTTTGCTTTAAATTTTTAGAAGCAGAATAGCTTATTTGCTCCAATACTACTCTTCCACCTTTTGAATTTGATAGCCTATATACTGTGTAAGTCTCTAATTAAGTTTGATGATATCAGTTCAATGCTTAGCAGATAATTTGCATCATAGATGCAACACATCTAACAGCTTGGCTCAGTTTGTCTCTTTTGATCAGGAAAGGTTCAGAGCTGAGATTTCATATAGAGAGAATTATGTCTGACTCCTCAAGAGGGGGGCTTCTTCGTGTTTAGGAAGGAGTCATGGCAAGAATGAAAAAGCTACCTCTGGTTTGACTGGACGAGAATAGTGACTTGGTGCTACTACTGGTGGAGTGTTTTGTAGCAATGTGTGGATCAAGCTGACTGAGACATACTTCAAAACCTTTAAGTAAAACTCTGTTTAATGACATGAGGGTTATTTTAAAATCTGCTACTTTTTCACAGTAATGAAATGCAAATTCAGGACAGCAGAACATTAAACTGAGGTATCTCCAAAGTCCTCTTCCAGAAATTCACACCCTATTGAACAAGCTTTCTTTCCTCTATCAATCCATTTACATATATTTAAAGAGGCTGTAGTCAAAGGAGAAAGGCAAGGAGGGAGGGAGGGAGAGAGGGGCAGAGGAGAGGGATGGGGAAGACTTATCAACAGGAGTGGTATTTTTTCCTTCTTTTTGAATCTCCCTCTTCAAAACACAAAAATCAAGAAATTCTCCTGCACAAGTTACAATATATCCTTCCTTCTGACCCATACTGCTGGTAGTAGTCAGATATTCAGTTTTATTTTTTGAAAGATGCCATGTGGCACTCAGTAAAGTAGTAAAAAGACCTCCCACTCCCACTCCAGGTTGCCCTTACAGAGGTTCAGTAAACTAGCTGGATGATAGCTGAGATAGATACACACTTGCCGCTGAAGTGAAGTTCCTCACAATTTTTCAGTTGAGGAGAAAATTCTTTTGAGAAAATATCAAATTATTTAACCTGAACAGAACCAAGATGGGAGGTAATCTTGAAATATTTATGAAATAGAAAAAAGAAATCATCTTTATATTGATTTATCAGTGCAATTCATTTATACCATTTTTTTTCAAATTAAACAAAGTTTAAATAAAATTAATATGGCTTGTTCAACTTCATGTTACAGCAAGTGTAGTGATGTCCTTTATGAGTCAAGGGTATCAGTCTAGTTCAGACCGTGGAGCATTTAATATATCATCATTTGAAAAGACCTTTGCCAGATTTCAGTGCAGAGCTCCATAGGTTTTTATGAATGATCTACCTTAGTCTTCTAAGAAATTGCAGCTACAGTTTTCTCACTTTAAATCTTATCATCTGGTCCTTTTGATGATACCACATAAAGAAAGACAGGGATGGATAGCATACATATGCAATCAAAGAGGTTACTATAAAACTAAATTTTGAGCCATATTCAGAAAGAAGTTAGAGTTCAGATCTTTTGGAAACGGAGTTTACACACCTATGTAAGAAAGCTTGAGAACAGTATTACTTTTGTTCTTAAGTTCAATTTTTCAAAGTCTATCTGAAGAAACTGTATGTGAAATAGAATAGATTGAATCAATAGCATATGTCTGGGTTTATTTATTGAGTACCCTAAAGTAAATGCAATACTCTTGTGTCTAAGTTGACACAAGATCCTATACCTGAAGGAAAGAAAAACTCTAGAAAATGTGGCAAAACAATATGATGCTACCATTTGAGTATGAATATTTTTAAAAATATGAATAAAATAGTAACTATAAAGCTAAAAATTCAGAAGTAATCTTTTTTCTTTTCTTTCTTTTTTCTTTTTTTACTAAAAAAGTATTATTAAATGATATATATATTTGAGTTTTCTTTTTCATTTTTTTCTAATGACCATCTTGGAACTGTATGCCACTCTTAGTCAAGTTTTGAATAATTCAGTCTTCTTTTGATCAAACCATCATCCTCTTTGAGGAAATTCTAATACACAGATTACTTTGAAATATGGAGATATATCTCTTCTTGTCTCAAAAGATCACATTTTTCTGTTATAGAGTTCATGAATGAGTGCTTTAATATATCTATATGTTAATGCAGCATTAATGTATCCATGCTACAGAATTTGTAACATTAGCATCTAGATTTTCAGATCGATTATTCACCCTTGCTTTGCTTAAATATTCTAATCAATTTAAGTTTGAATGGCATACGTTTCTTGTTATGAATACCAAAATATGTGGGTTATCTGACTGCATGAATAAATATCAAACTTATATTTTTGTGTTTGTCTAGCTGTTGAAGAGAACAAAAAGATAGAGGTTGGTAATAGCTGGGTGTAAGAGGCAGGCTGGGGAGAAGAAAGTGGAAAATGAAGTAAAATCCTCAGAGACTCCTTAAAGATTTACCACTATTTGTAAAGCCATACAGAAATGAAGTTTGTGTTGGATCACCTGCTTTGTAGCCCCACATATCCGTAGGTAGCATAAAATAAAATGCCCAGTATTTTACCGATGGGAATATGAAAAATTCACTAACATAAAAACAAGTCAGGAAGTTTGCTTAATTTTTTTTGTATCTCCTTTTATTTTTTTTTTTTTTTAACTGAGGCTCTTATACGCAATTTTGAAAATGACAGGGATGCTAATAATTAGACATCTTTGAAATATTGTACCAGAATTATCTGTGTGCCAGATTCATGTACCAGTAGTATCTCAGGTACCACTAAAGCCAGGATTTCATGAGGAATGATATGTCTGAATGTGTCCACAAAGACAGGATTTATTTTAGACAACTTCACTGCAGAGAAACATCCACTGTGGAGCAGACAGAGAGAGAGGGAAACAACAACAACAAAATTTCAGATCAAGAAGACAATCTTAGTTCTCAAAGGAAAATGGAATCTTTAAGCTCTTGAGTGCTGCATACACCCAGGGCTTGATATATGGCAGTGGTTACTTCCACAGGATTGTCTGTATTCTGTGAGCAGGTGAAAATGAAATTGTTAAGAGGTGAGATGACAGTTCTGTATCTGTAACACATTCATCTTGAAGTACGATAATATATTATATTCTTATCAGTTTTTGCTACTAGTAACGCTAGACATATTTAGGCTTCTGGGCTCTGTCTAAATGGCCATAAAATAGGATATGTTAGAAGAGGAATTTGAGAAAGCACAAAAACTTGATGAAGCATGGCTGTCACAAATGAGATATAGATGAATATTTTGAGTAGGCATGTATCATATCCACACAGTGGACAGATATAAGGTGATGCATAACACATGCATTATTTAATTGATATACATTATAAAATATACAGTTTTAGAGATTCCCAGTCTCTGAATATTTTCTCGCAAAGGAGATATATGCTGTCTGGAGGATAATTTTGTCCTGCGAACTCTCTGCTCTGCAAGAAAAAGGAATAAAGTCATTTTTATGATCATTTATACAGGATTTGGTGCCTGCTTCTGAAATTGGCAGTAGCTCTTATCTGAATAGGCCAAAGAATGGAAGAACAGTAGGGCTAGATACATTCTTTATGTTCCATCATTTCCTCTGGGCTCTGTTTTCTGTATATTTGGACAATATTTCTGGATTTAAACATCAAAGACATAGACCAACCCAAAGAGGCAAGGGGAGAGAGATGAAGCCTGAATCTCCCAAAGGAATTAACTCCAGGTCTCAGAGGTAGAATCGGAGGTGATTTCTTCATTTTCCATTAAAATCTCCTTGGTCATGTTCCTTGGAGGTCATTCAGGTCCACAATGGAAAAGTTTGAGTTCGTTGAATGTTCATATAATTTACTGCAAATGGAGTTTACTAAGAGTCGTGTTTCATGATATTTATGGAAAAATGTCAAACACCAAAGCATACCATACAGCTGTGTGAAAATCTTCTCCTCCTGTATTCCTGACATTCAGAAAAATAAGTCTAAAGAAAAGGCTAGGCAGAGAGCGCAATTTTTTAAAAAAAACTCTTGCATATTTTAATTCATTTACCAATATATTTAATACATTAGTGGAAAATACTTGTGTCAGTTCAAACTATCCACTCATTTCATCTTCATTTTATTCCTTTTGGAAAAAAAAAAAAAAAATCTATCTCCAAAGTTGTAAGTGAGTCAGTATTAATGCTTTCATAATAACTATCACCCTAGAAGGGCACAAACATGCAGGTGCTCATCTCAGTTTCATTCCTTGATGATTTTAGGAATTTTGTGTTTTCATAATAGATATGTAAACATATTTATTGCTTACGAAAATCCCAACAAAGTGATAAGAATCCTTCTAATAGAGTAAATTTCAGCTTTATCTATGCCCTATGTTTTCTATGCAAAACACATTTTTCGTCTCCAAGGTCTGAAATTAAGCAGACTAACAAATTTATTTTATTTTTATTTTGGTTTCTGTGCAGTCATTCTTGAGTGCTACTCAAGATGCAACAGAGAAAGCATTAGAAGACTGAAGATACAGAATTAAATGTATAAGTTTTCTATAAAAAAGATACTCTACAGAACATGCTTGATTCTTTTCCTCTCAGAAGTTTGAATTATATATATATTTGCATATATGCAACTATAACATATAAAATTTATGCATTAGGTGTTCAATGATTTGCTAAATTGAAGTTTTAAAATTAATTCTCTGAATTATTAAGCTAACCATTCTCTCAATGATTATACTTATTCTTCCTTATGTCCTCTTTCTGTTTTCTCTTTTTCACATTTGAATATATGTTTTTTTGGAGCAGGAAGAGATTTTTTTCAATTCTTTTTACAACAGCACAATGGAGAAGTAGTCCTTGACAAGGGCATTAGATACTAGATTGTTGTAAATAATAGGAATACCATAGACACAACAGTAACAAAAATAATATTAACATAAGACTGTGGGTTATGATAAAATAAAAAATGGTGAATAAGGAATGACTCAACAACTGATGACTACCTCTATGCTAATGAGCAGCATTATTTTGTGCATAAGATACTGCCAGATGCAATAATATGTGACTTGTAACTAAAATCCCTGAACTTAGAATCATGGAGTTAGGCTGTTCTTTATAGCATACAGCTCTTCTGGCTGACAATATTTTTTCTTTGGAAGTGGAAATTTTAGGCAAATCACCCAGTAAAGATGGCACAGCTATTGTCATTTTGGCTGTGTCCCCAGATACTTTGCACAGTGAAGAGCTTTGGGAGAAAGAAGAAACGAACAACAAAAATGTATCCAAATAATTTTTTCCTGATATTCTGTTGATCACCAGCACATCAGGGAAGAAGACTGACAATTTCTTCTGCAGAAGTCACAGCCCAAAACTCAGAAGGAATAAATGGCCAGAGGTTATGCTAAAATGATCAGATGATGAAGACTCCCAGGATGGTGAATCCTGGAAGCTTAGAATTTCTGGCAATAGGAAGAAATGTCTGTCTTCCCCCACAGATGTGTGTTTGCAGAATGAACATAAAGCCCTGGCAAGACATAAAGCTGAAGAAGGTCCCTCAGAGGAGACATTCAGGCCAGATGAGACTGATCCATGCATCAAAACCAAAAGAAAACAGTAGATGATCATGACTGGAGACTGTGGGGGATGAAGGCTGATCAGACATGAGGTTTTGTGAGGATTGTCGCTTTCCAGAGGCTGACATCCAAAACATTGCAAAGAGAATCCTGTTGCTTCTCCAGCCCTTGGACTGTTGTCCTTGCTTACCCATACACGTGGGAACCTGTGATATTGCCAAAGAAGACTTTGAATGTATCAAGAGTGACTACAAGGGCATATGTCTCCGAGGAGTCAGAAGAGGCTCAGTCAGGGATGGACACATAGACATGGCTTCACATGGATTCCAGGTGGGTATTACATGCAGAACTTTGGTCTTTGTGAAGCCTCTGAGAAAGAGAATTCCTTGGAAAAGGCAGGATCCATTAGAACATCTTTCCCAGCAGACTTACTGAGAGTTTTAAGATAGGTTTATCAGGATACAGTGAACAAAGTCCACTGAGAAGTGGAGATATGGGTGTGAAGGAAAAATGTACTGGGAGGACTGACTGGAGAATGTGGATGAATTCCAGACCTGACTTGTTACCACATCTTGTCTGATAATCATGGGACTATAGACAGAACCAATTACCACCAACAACCCATAGTCAAGATGGAGTCTCTAAATTGCATTAGTCAAATAACATAGTGTGACTAATTGTGTAATGAACTAGTATGATAAACTAGTTTTTAAAACACAGTGAACCCAAACTACAACCAAGAAGTACATAATTAATTACTAAGAGTGTTTTGTCTTGTAATATGTTGTGGTCTAAAACCTTGGAGACATAGTTCAGCAGACAGCTGATTAGCTGGCAAATGAGCCTTCAGTTAGAGAGGCTGAAATGCTTCAAGGACTTCTACTGCAGAAGACAAATGTAAATTTGTATGATTGATGAACTTGCCAAATATCTTTAAAGTGGTTATTTTGGAGATCCTGGAAAATGCTTTTTAAAATGTGTATTTTCCAATGATTTGAAATTATCAAGTTTACATGAAAAATAAAAAGCTTATTAATTGCAACAATTTGATAAGTCTTATTTATTGTGACACTGTTTTTTTCCTGAATTTGAGATTAGTAACAACCGCTAACTCAGTGCATTTCAGTCCTAGAGTTCTTCTGTGTATTCTAGCCCAGAATATTTCCTCTGGCCTAGAAAATGGCCAGACAGTTTGTTAGTGATAAATATTGCACTGATTTTGAGGATATATCAATTTTAAATGAGCATACATTTAGTTTACCTAAAATCACTTAAAATTCCAGTTTAACAAGAACTTTTAAAGTGTGAATAGATATCCATAATTCTTACTAAAGAAAGTTCCAGCCTCATTTATAAAGGCAAGTTAATAAAGGAAATGACATTGATGTTCTAAAGTTTTCTAAGCCTGCTGCAAACCTCTAAGAAATCTTATTGCCTGCAGTCATTACTGAGGTTGTAATATGTGGATTCTGCAGGATCTTACAGAGCAAGACAACCTATAAATTCTGTAAAGTTATTAATTTTAATGGCTAAATTTTATGAAATCACTTCAGCTGAAGTTAGGAAATAACCTGAATTTAAACCTAGATCAGCTGCATTTCTTTATCTGGCTATTAGTAGTAATATAAACTGCATGCAGATTCAGGATTAAAGATGCTAAGACTGCTAAATGATAAGAGAAAGTATCTTCTATGCCTGCTGGAGTCACGGCATCCAGAAACCATACTTGAGAATGAAGTAGAAAATGAAACAGAGTGCTGCTTTTTATTCAGCTTGGTGAACCTAATGTAGATGAAATTTCCCCTCATTCTTGCTATAGTAGTAAGATTAAAGCCATATGATACAATAAAGTACTCTGTGTCATGGCTCAAGCATTTAGAATATAACATTTATATGAAGAAAATAGAAAATAAGATGAGAAAAATATGGTAAGTAGTGAACTATGCAGCTTAGTAGATACTTTGAGTAGTCAGAGAGAGAAAGGAATTTTGAAAAGGCTTGTAAGATACGTGTTAAAGGCTAATTTGCAAACAGCTTACACCATTGATAGGGGCTTTTGCTTCCACAATTGTAAAACACAATTGTTGCTTAAGGCCATCTGCGATTTTCAGAGGAAGTTTTATAATGCAGACCCTGTGTACTCAGGGATGTTCAATGAATGCGTTCTTCACTGTGTTTGTCTTTGAACTTGTGAGCAACTTAGGTTGGCAAGGTCTTCCATTTTTCATTTGTATAACACAGAATGTTTTGAGTTTCCTAGAAAATAATAAACAGAAATAAAACATTAAAGTGAATCCAGAGAACTATATTTGGCACTTTGTACCTTACAGATGGGGTTGCTTGCATGAGGAGTATCAGGGAAAGAAATATGTAAAAGAAAGTGCTTTTTGCTGTGTGCCCCAATCCAGCAAACATTTGTGCATATGGTTAAATTTTTCCAGGAAGGAAATCAAGATAGAGCTATAGGATATGCTGACCACTGAACCTAGTGAGACTATCATATGTATGTCACAGTTAAACATCAAAACATTAACTGATCTGTGCCTTATAGTACTCTTTGTAGCTACTGTGAATTGCCCATGCGTGGGCAAGCTTATGAATGTAAGTATGCATTTTTCAAGAAGTCTTTTAGTACAGATTCATACGAATGATGGGTTAATGGGTTAACTTCACTGATGACTGAAATTATTTAGTCATGGTTAAATTTGAAATATTCATAATATTGATGAGCCTAATTTAGGCTATTAAAGGAGCATGTCAGATTTGAAAGGCTATTGCTCAACAGATTGCTTTCCTGACTGCAGTTTTGCAGGAGCAGATTCCTATTTCTTTGAATATTGTAAGTTTATAATATTTATCTCAAACTGTAGAGTCACCGGTCTCCTGTAAAAATTTTTCTGTATCCATTCATGATATTTCATGCTTTCCATAGATTGTGTTAGATTTCATCTGCTCTAGGTCTGAATCACTTTGTTTATTCACACCAGCAAACAATACCTTCCTGCTAAATATGTAAAAAGAAATATCTGCAAATATTTTAGCACATTTGTTGAAAATAGTGTTCATCTTATCACAGTTAAGCAAAAAGCAAGGGTATACTCTACAGAGAAGATCAACTTCTCTGTTGCTCAGAGGCTGGCTAATGTACACAGCTCCTTCAACAATGAGAAGTAGCTTCATTGCAACAGCACTTCACTTACAGCCTACGTATAGGGCTCTGCTTTCCTTCTTTGGCTTGTTTCTTTTGCTTCTTTCATTTTCTCCTCATTGGTTTGCCAAGATGTGTTCCTGGAGAGACAGAGCAAACCAAGGTAAAAGACGGGATATGAAATATGAAAGAACATAGCAACATGTTAATTCTTTCTTACTAATCTGACTCCAAGGGAAAGACAAGGACACAAAATAAAAGTACTCATCTCAAATCATTTTTAAAAATACTTTCTCTAAGTGTAATGTTTTTTTCAGTGACCAGTACTTTAAGCCAAATTCTAACCAGCATTCAGAGAGACACTAAACGGACATTCTTTAGGCAGTATTCTCAGGACAACATTTATTTGACTCTAAAAAAGATTTTTATTTCATTTTTGTATCTTGAATCAAATCCAGTACAATCTTTTTTTTCATTGGATATAAATTTACTTGACTATTCCAACTGAACCTTGCTATGAATATTTAAAGTGTATATATAACATATAGACATATTTACATCATTCAATATTTTTAAAAGTTAGTGCTAAGTTTTTAATATAAAGAATAATCAATGATAGTAAACAAAACAAACTCATGGAGAGTACACATAAGGAACATTGCAATTTTCCAGTCTGATTTTATTTCTGGTAAAAATCCAGTTGTAAAATAATTAACTCTGAAATGAAAAAAAAGAGAAATGAAAAGAGTGGACTGGAAATGATGAGGCATGCCTAGATAATACAAATACTATAATTGCTATAATTTTTAGGAGCTTATATAAGACAATAATGAACTGATATATTCATTCCGTAGGATATATAAATACACACCTAAATTTAAGCACATGAATTGCAGCATTTGCTAAAATGAGATTATGTGTGAATCTCAGTGTTGAACATGCTTTGAAATACTTTGCCTTAGGCTTGAAGTATGTACTTTATTTTAGTTATACACACAGATATATTTTGGGAGGGACTGGAAATGTGTTACTTTATAAATGTTTCCAGTATTCCCTGTGTATGGGTGCAAATATCACATAACAACATGTCTGTTGTTTGTTATAAACACAAAACAGGTTTGTGTTTACAAAATACCTCCTCTGAAAAATAATGACCAAGGCTACAACTGAAGTCTACAAAGAGATAATAATTGTACAATATTTCACAGCTTTGTCTATTGCAATCATATAAGTTCAGACTGCAATTACATAATTACAAGCTGCCAGAATATGATTGAAGGTATTTATCTAGTAATGATGTAATTTGGCGCAATTATAGTTGTAAAATGAATTCACAGCAAGATTTATTTTTCTGCAATTTTGAAAAATAAAAATAAGTTTTGTCATTAAGATATGAAAATAAACATTTGATCCTTCTACTATACCAATGCCTGACTGTAACTCAAACAAAATTTTTATCTTGTATGTATTTGCAACATAATAAGGGTCAAGGTCTAAGGTGTTAGGTAAGTAATACAACTGCAAAAATTATTTATTAATTCAAGACATTTTTGACCTAAATATGAACCTAGAATGTGCCTGATAAATCTATTTTTATTATTCATCAAAATGAGCCAGGCTATAACTTCCTGATGTTGAATCTAAATGAAACTCAGAGATGGATAAAACTGAAAAGTCAAAGTATCATGCCGCTCTTTTTTTTTTTTTTTTTTTTTTTTTTTTTGTTATTATTATTCATTAGACTTATGCTGAAAACAGTAACACAATATGCAGAGGGCAGAAGTCCAAACCTCTAAAATCAGTTTTAGGAAAGGGAAACTGCAGTGCAACATTTCCTGCAGCTTTTGCAACTGAACATGACTGGAAAATGCAAAAAGGGAAAAGGTAAATATATCATAGGAGTATACTGAAGACTAACATTAAAGGTGAGTAACATAAATACCAGTACTACAACTTGTTCATGTCAAAATGTGTTTAAGAACTCTGCAGTACAGATAAATTAACAAACAGGCTCAAAATCTGAGGTTGTTTCCTCTCAACCTTCATGATCTAGATTATCTTAAAAGTGAGAAAAATAACAAAGTAATACCTAGTTCTAGTTGAGTTCTGATTAGGAAGTAGAGAAAGATTTGGTTCAGGAGGGCATATGAATATTGGAATTTTTATTTTTAGAAATACAAATCTTGGTGGCTAGTGAAGAACTGTGTTAGGCTAACACTGCACAGACACATTACAGAAAGTCTTTTTTTTTCTTCAGTGAGTAGTTTTAAACTTGGCAGTTTAAAATGCAATAGTTTACCCACGTTTGCTCTTCTGTTTAGAAACACTATCCCAGGTGGTGGTGGCACACCAAAATAGATAAGATTACACCAAGCAGATTAACATTCTGGCATGGCAGAATCTCTCTCAACAGCATTTCTGTAGCTTGATTTGTTCTGACACACAGAGATCATGAAACCTTTCTTCACTTCCCTCACAGTGTCCTGTACTAGAACAGCAAACCGGACCATGGACATATGATTATTCATATCAGTAAGTTACTATTCCAGTAGCAGGGGTGAGTTTGCTCAGGCACATGGCATTTTCCCAAATAATGCCTCAGCACAGCTTGAAATTGTTAAAGGTCTGGGACAATGTCCCATAGACACAATTTGGCTTGCTTTGGGGGAAGAAGAGTGCTGTATGAACCATGTGGTTTGCCTTCTGGGACAGAAGGCAAGCCTTAATCCTGGTTCTTTAACTAACAGAGTTGAAATCTTGAATGTGCATGGAATTCAGCAGGAGACATTTATATGGCAGAATAATTGATGTTATTGCTGTTTTACTTATAGTTGCACAAGCATGCTAGAAACATGAAAGAACTCAGAGGGGACCCTTTGAGATGGGATTGGTTTCAACAGTCTAGTAGTAAGGATGCTTCACAAAGTAGGGTGCTTCTGTACCCTAGAAAGGTAAAAGCAGCTTCCTACCCCTTTCCGACTTAACTGCCAACACGTAAAACTGAGAAAAGAGCACTAGCCTGCCCTGTTGTGCCTTTTTGAGGATACAAGCATTAAAGGACTAAAGATGACCATGACAGTTGTATATGAGCTGTGAGGAAAGATTCCAGTGTCTTTAAATTGCTCATTTTGTTCACACGGCAGTATACTATCTCAGTCCTAATTGCTTGTATCCTATGACCTAGGGATAAAAAATCCTGATCACCTAGTGCATTTCAGAGTATATGGAATAAGCAAATGAAATGATTAAGTAAACTCTCTATTTCTCATTAGGTTTCCCCCTACATTTTTCTACTTTATAGCTTCCCAGAATGTGAGGATAATGCTCTAACTTACAAAAAAATACTATATGAGATGGAACAGAACCAATCTTCCAGAAAAGAAGTCAGATGTATTTTGCAAAAAGGACATTATGTGTGTGTGTGCATGCGCGCATGTGTGTGTATGATATATTGCCTCTTCTTACTTGCAAGAAAATATTTCTCTCTGGATGACATGAAAGTGATCAAAGAAATCTGGGAGTTTGCTCATACATCTCTCCATAATATCCTCTACAAATTTTCATACAAGCAGCAATTAAATGTCCTAATAGCACAGTGCTCTGAGATTAAATGACCTGTTCTGTAATAGCCATTCAGTTTTTGTAATAAATTATCTGTCAAAATTGAAAACTAATCAATTTTACTATTATACTTTTGTTTGATATATTTTTTTCTTCTCTGGAGTGCCAAAGTAATTATACGTATAAAAGATAATTACATATGCCAACAATTTTTCTTTCTATTTCAAAATGTATATTAGGTATGCCTTTATCTCAGTCAAAGAACATACGGGAGCTAATATCCTTTCACTAATGCCAGCGGTATAACTTCTATTAACTTAAATGAAAGTAAGCTCAGATCCACATCAGCATATGAGCTCAGAATCCACATATGTTATATGAGTTTCGTATTTTCTTTTATTAGTTATCCATTTTAGGACTATACTGATTATCATGCTATTAATAATAGGGAAAAATGTCTTCCTAAAGTTTCCTACAAAGCTGCAGACACTTTAGCCCAGTGCTCAGCAGTGACAATCTCTCATTGGTATGTAGCAACTACAAGGGAATTTAGTGATCTTCCCCATGCTTTCCAGGGAGAGATGGACCCAAAAGGCAACAAATGACCTATTTATTCTCAGATGTGCTGCATGTAAACAGGCCTGATCTGCGGAATTTTTTTTTTTTCTTGCCAAGTTACACTTCTACAAACGCTCTCTTTTTTATGTCCTCTGCCTATGATTTTGGTAATGTAGTTTGGTCAGTTTGGCTGGCTCTTCCCCATGTGCAGCAGACAGGAATATAATTCTGGCTGAGAACAACTTTTTTCTGATCCAGTGTTTTCTATATACATGCATAAGATTTTTTTTTTAATTGTCACAAGTTTGGTCAACGTGAAAATATATTTTATTTATTACATGCTGACTATTTGTCTAAATATCTCTGAGATGCTAGAAATTTATGTTTTTATGTTCTCTCTAGTATCAGGAAGAAGAGTAAATATATTTATATATAGATACATAAAACCTGTAGAGGGTGGTATATGTTTACTTTGCATATTAAAAATTTCCCACCAGGCAGTGGATCTATGGAAAAATAAAAACATATATCAATACTTAATCCAAATAACTATATTTTCATTTAAATTATATAATCTTTGTTAATGTATTACATACATTTCAAAGGCATACATAATTAAAGTATGCATGAGGGACTGGCAGTGCCCTTCATCTAAATAACCTCTTCATTACACACTTTCAAGCAACCCATAATTTCATATCTTATGCATTCTCTTTAAATTATTAACATCAAAATTTTTCATAAGCTGATATTTTTAGATTAACATGGAAAATATTTAATGTATATGAATGATGAGCAGAAAACTGAAATCCAAAAACTTCAAAAGAAATTGTTTGGTTGCTGGAATATGTTTTTAAAAGTAGATTCAAAATGCTAATGTCTTCATGAAGGAATTTTTTGTAGGTCAAAACAAAATGCAAATAAGGTAATTTTTTTAATACAAATCATAAAAAAAAACTGTGAATAGTGAAGCTGTCATCACCTTTCAGAAGCTTTATTCTCAGTTCTTTTTACTATAGAGAGACTTGTGATTCTGACTTCCAGTTCTGATGCTTCTCTCAATGGGGAAGGGCACAATTATGCACTGTATAATTAATGAAGTTAAATTGAGCAGAACTATTTATTTTACAAATATTGGTTTTATAAAGTGCCAATTAGTAAAGACTAAGACAAAGACAGTTTGATTTGAAATTGCTACCAACAAACTATGCTTATTTATTATCAAATTTAATGGTGGCTGTAAATGTTAATTTTGCTAATTCAATTTGGAGATAAAGGATAGTAACCAACTCCTTATTAATTTGCTAAGGATTAGCAAGAGGAGTGTTGAGCATACTTGAAAAGGATTTTCATGTGAAAGCAAGAATACAAGCCAAAAGAAACCAGATATGCCGATTTAATTCTAGACTCAGATTATACTCCTTCACAGATTAGAAATCATCTGAGTGATATAAGTTTTTTTACATATTTTAAAAAATCATTTATCTGATTTATTTTAAGCCTTTTCAGAATAATTCCTACAGATTAGCTGTTAAAAGACAAAGCTAAGTGTGAGTCGATGGATGTGATTCTACATGGATCTAATGGAATGTTATTGTAGAATATGATTCTCGATTAACTGCATAAACACTCTTCATGACAAGACAATATTAATATGATTGATAATATTTGGTTTAGCATTGTTAATATTTATTGTTGATTATGATTGATATTTTCATAACATCTAGATGTTTCACCCAGGGAAATGGCCATACATCAAGATAAGTCTTATCTAAGGAAATATCTGTAAAAAAACATAGTGATGGTTCATCACTATGAGTGATGGTAACTCATCAGAGTTGAGTTAGTTTGTTTATATTTAGAATTTCTGCATCCTCATTAATGTGTTAAAGTTCACTGGAAGTCCTCCAAAACACCAGAAATGAGTAGACTTTGTTTTAGTCATGACAAGAAAAAGATATGGTACTTTCTTAGGCCCTTTTTTTTTTTCCTATTCTTTTATAGAACATGTAACAAGTCTCTCAACTTTGAGGGGAGATGCCAGTGCTTTTGACTAGAAGAGAAGGAGACTGTATCTGCCTTCTGAGTATGTTGTTTAGAAGTTTGAGGAACAGATAAGATCCCAGTCAGAGACTGATGGGAGAGTGTCATAAACTAAGAACCAAACTCCCTAAATTGAGATGTGGATAGAATTTACAATCAGTCCTGAAACACAAGAAATGCCAGTCACACACACAGGCACAAATTTAACTGTGAAGATGTTGCCCAGAAAGGCTGTGGATTCTCCATTCTTGGAGATATGTAGAACCCAATTGTACACAGCCTTTGGCAAAGTGCTTTAGCTGACCCTGCTTGAGCAGGAGGATTGGACCAGATGATCTCCAGAGGTGCCTTCAAATCCCAACTATTCTGTAGTTCTGTGATTGAATTTAGGTGCTTAAATCCAAGCCTGCAACATACAAATAATTCCTTTGAGGGACTAAAGGACCTTAAACATTGCTAATCTGATTAGCCCGATAGTTTTCCTAGTCCCTATTAAGCACATTAGCTATTGTAACATTTAGAAACCACAGATTGACCTCAGTTCTGTTATACTACAGTTCGCCTTATTGCCAGTTTCTCCTCCAAATTTTGCCTGATCGAGGCCAAAAATATGGAGTTGATTAACAAAAAAAAAAGCTGATAGCAGCGTCTACTTCCACCATAATAGGCTAATGATTAGTGAGATACTTAGGGAAGAGAAGATTCATAGTTTTTCACAAACCTACAATTTGAATCTGTAACTCTCAGGTGAAGGATGATCGTATGGGTGTCTGATAACAGAGAATTTTAGAAGAGGGTACATAACCGCCTTCGGTTTTAAATAGGTCTTTGGGGTAGTCAGAAATGCAAACCACGTGGCCATGAGGCTAAAAAATGACCTAGACCTTGACACCATGACTAATGAGTCATGAGGGAAAAGGCTGATTCTAGATCACATGAAACCAGCTCAGTATCCAGAAAAAGTGAATCTGCATCAAGAAAATACCATAATGAAGTGGTCTTCTTCCACTGTCACCATGTGCCCTATTCTTCCAATTTTTAATGGAACAGAAGAAGTATTAGTGCAAGTTTCTTTAATAAAAGGCTATCTGTTATGTTTTGCAATACTACTGTCCCATATTTATTAAAGCCTTTACTGTCCCTAGGATGGCAAGCATCCTTCATCTGAACACTATTATCTAAAATGGCTGTTGATGTATGAGCAGTGAATATTATTGTATTTGGCTTTATTGTATTTGGCAAAAAAAAACACATAGAAACTTAATGGAGTACTGCAGACATTGCATGAGAATGAGAAATAAATCTTCATTTACTGAAGAAAACAAAACAAAAGAGTATCTCTTTTATCATCAAGTCTCTAATTTACATTTGGATTCAGTGGAATACATTTTTAACCAGCATTTTTTCAACTGTTTCTTTTAATACTAAAATCAAAGGATGGATAATATTCACAGATTACTAACATTAGTCTGGTTTACAGCTCTCTTTCATTAGCCCTAATCTGGGAACTCTCTATTTGTAATTCACAGAGGAAGAGATTCCTTATTTTCCTGGTTCCTTACTATTTCTCGATTTAATCACATATTCTCCTTAAGATATATATTTTAGAAAGTATACTCCTGCAAATCAAGTATAATACCTCCAATGCATTTAAAATGTAATCATCAATATGTCTCTCTCCTTATGTGTTTGAATAATCAGGTTGTCTGTTCAAAGCCTTTTGGAAGAGTCTGTAGGTTGACTTTTGCACTATGTTAGCTTTATTTCCTCATGGATTGTTTTTTTTTCCTTCCTAATTCCATTCACAGAGGGTAATATTGGAAAATGTTTGCTTCCTTCCTTTTTGCACATGTTCATCCCTCCAATTAGCAAAGTCTATGAAATTTCAAAATTTATTTTGTGAAGATTATATAGTCTTCACAAAATAAAGTCTATTTAAATGCTAGGTATCTGATCCAAACTGGTGGGCTCCACCTAGTCAGTGGAGAAACACAAGTTCCATTGAAGTAGATTCATATTACTTACCTGAGTATGAGAAAATCCCCTATATAATACAGTAACACTTTATTAGGTATGAAAGTTACATTATATTGATCATGTTGTTTTTAGCATGATATCAAAGATTTTGTTCAGCTATCTGAACATGAGTATATAGTATCTTTTGAGATACCCTAGGATATGTAAGACATCTGCATGTGGCTGCCAGTTATGAGACAGGAGGTACAGGAGACCGAGGTCTTCTGGTGGCAGCTTGAGGTCAAGTAAGATATCCTACAGCATCTCAAACGGCACTACATATATTCAGTTGACTGATTTGATGATAAGATAAAAGAGTTTTAAAAATGAAGAAGGAGAAGAATTTCGTACATGTAGGCAGATTGCTTATATAACACCTTAATAGCAATATACTATTTTTAGGTTTCACTGCAGAAGAAAGTCTAAGAAGAGATTGAAAGAGTAGAAATATCGATAAATGTAAAAGAATTTATAGCATGCGTAAGTATGCTAAAGGACAATATTCCAAAGCATGTCACATCCTGCAAATTGTTTCACAGATATTTACAGATGGAATTAAAGTTATGCTTCTTCTTAAACAGCCTAGATTTAGAAAGAGCATCTCACGACCATGCAAAAATCCTTTCTCTAATTGTATACTCTGTTTACTTCATCAATTGCACTGTAATTATTTAGCAACTTGCAAATTAATGATAGGGTGATAAATAAGAGTTCATTAACATGCAGACAAGAAGAATCACAAAAGACAGAGATGAAAAGCAGCTCTTAGGTTATCTGATCTATTTCCTTGCTAATTAAGAATCATTTCTAATTTTTTTCAATTCAAAAATTCACACACACAAACAAGCACACACATTCATTCATCCTCATAATTATTTGTTTTGTATTTAATATTATGATAGTATTTCCTCAAATTTTGTTCCAAATATCTGGACTTCTACCACTTCAAAAGCTTTTACTTCTTCAGCTCAGAAATTTGTTTCATTGAAAAGGTTTGCATATTTGCTTTTAATTTCCATTCATATTTTTTATCTATTCTTTCTAACAATTTTCCAAAATTATACTTTTTTCTTTGGTATTTCCAAGTTTATAATATTTGCAACTATCAGAAACATCTTTCCATGATCCACTCTTTCCCAAGTAATAGACATAGTTATCTACAGTAGCCCACAAAATGCCAATTTGGCCATTGCTATGAAAGCAGAAAAGACTCCATGCTGATGTGGCCGTGCTGGGGCTCAGGACTTGTCTGGATAGTCTGAGAGCTGACTCTCCCATCACGGCAAGCAATTGGCCCACCAAGGGCAAACGATGGCCCTTTATGTGCACAGGCCTGGCACACGGAGCCCCAGAGGAAAGGCCCACCATGCACATCATCCTCCCAAAATGAAGACCTTTGGCTAGAGACAGGTCACCATCACCACCCTTTTCTTTGTCCCTAGGGAGTACTGAAGGACACTGGCAGGGTGAGCAAGAAGGGGTAGATGATCTGTAAGAATTTCTTTTCTAACATTCCACCGCACTAGTAATGAGGTTGCTTGTGTTTAATTAGATAGCTTGGAGTATTCAGCACCAATGTGACTAATAATAAATTATTTACTCCTTGTATATTGTGTCTTCCCTCTTGCCTACTAAAGGATTCTGAAGGTGATGAAGCCAAATGTTTACGTTAATTTTTTTTCCTCCTGTAATGTTCCTTAAGCATTACTTTTTTTTCCGTCTGGCATCTCTATCATGGGTGCACATGCTGGTTTAACTGCAAAATATGTCTTCCTTGTTGTATGATATTTTTTCTTCTGTGTTTTGTCTGTCATATTTAGCTGGATTGCTGGCTTTCCTTGACAGAAATTGTGGTTTTCATAGACAGTAAGACATAGTCATAGACGTTGCAGAAAGAATTTTGTCCAGTAATAAAAGTCCAAACAGCATATGATTTCTAAGAATTCCTTTTGCTACAAATAAGCTATCATTTAATTTGATTTGCAACCTAGAAAATATACAGGACTAAAAGTCTTTTTTTTTTTTTTTTTTTTTTTTTTTTTTTTAAGTATTTGGTATGATTTTCCTACTTGTTTGATATTTAAGCAGAAATAACAATTTGAACAAAAAATGGTGCAATGTTAAAAAAAATACAACAGTAAGGATGATATAGTAAAGCTTCAGTGCAACCATTGCACTGTTAATACTGAGATCTTAACAATTCTTGCAATGTCATTGACATGCATTGCCATGATGGCTCTGGTGTCACTTTGCACTTGCAACATATTTCTTTTCTCCGTCTGAATGAAGAAAATTAATGGCGATGTAGCTGTTGAGAGTTTCTAAAAATGATTGCTGCTGTGACATTGTAGCCTCTTCTTTAGATTAAAATTCTCTCTTTTAAGTTAACCAGTGGGAAACATACAATAAAACCTGGAATACAAAAGTGCTAATTTTTAGACACATAATTTATTAATAGTGAAAGTATTGTTTATCAGATGCTTTAAAATTAAGTTTCCACTTGTTTTTCTGCTAGCAGAGAGAAAGTGCTTTAGAATGTTTTCTACACCTAAATTGCAAGTCTTCTCAAAACCAAATGGTTAAATAGCTGTACTTATAGGCTAAGCAACTGGACTGCTGATGGCAGCACCCTGCTTTCTCAGAAACATAAAACTCTTCTTGAATACGAATTTTACTTCCCCCTCAGCCCAAATGTTTTTGGAAAAATAAATAAATAAATAAATAATAAGGATATATTGAACACTTACTCTTAAATTCACTGACTGTTATTTAGAAAAGACTCCAAACCAAATCATTTTTAAGAGAAAACATACCAAAACCCAACTGGTAATACCCTCTGCTCACTTTGTCACTGAATATTTTTATCAGTTAAAAAATAATCATATCCGCAAAACCAAAACTGAGTATTTAACTTTTGCTTTTCATGGGAAAGATGGGAAAAGAAGAAAGGAGTGTAAAGGAGGAATAACACATGCCAGGAAGAAGTAATTACATTTTGCTTTGCTTTGTCCTGAAATTTCCATAATATAAATCTGCAAGAAGCTCAAAGCAAGTGTGTGTTCTTTGATTTTTCCATACTAATTTGAAAGAGAAGCCCATTTCCATCAAGTTTTGAGGGCAAAGCATGGCAGTAATATAAAATTGTAAGAGGATCTGTGCTGGGTGAAGCTAAGATCCATCTATCCAAGTGTTGCCCTGCAGCAGGGACAAATGGGAGGAAGAGGGAGGATAGGAGGAAAAGGAAGAGAAAGATGGTTCTTATCTGCCATTTCTCCCTGGCTGCTCTACCCTGGCTGCTGCAGATGCAGGAGCTCCCCCTCCTGCACTTATTCTCCTGCAGATCCTGTGCTTTTCTTCACCCCTTCTCCTTGTGTTAGGACAAGGGAGAAGAGGTTCATCACTGCACTAAAGCACTTCCCTACCATTGCGGGAATCCTTACCACACTACCAACTGCACTGTCACTACTTACAGTGCCACTGTCACATCTCACACAGCAAGAGCTTCTTCTTGAAGGACAAGTCACCAGGCTCAAAACTGTGGAGGAATTTCATCCTGAAGCAGGATGGCATGAACCCTCCTTTACCCCCTCTGAAGGCTTCAGGAGCTCTTTATCATAAACTTAGGAGATCTTTCCCACCATGTCTACAGACATCATTTAGAAGGGCTTCCTCAAGACCTGCAGGCTGTTTGGACTGGCCACAAGGGAAAATTTACTAGCTGAATCTCTGCTGCACAACCCCCTCTTTCATGCATGAGTGGTGGATACACCATCAATGTGCAAGAGGATGGTCTTCATGGGCATCACAGAGATTGGAGACTTTCTCTCACACAGCTTGCTTACTGTAAATTTCATGACCCATCCAATTTGTTCCACATCTCCCCTTGACAGGAGAGCTGCCTTGAATCATAGTCTTTTATTTCAAGCAAGTCCTGTGGATTGGTACTCCTCCCTCAAGGACATCCTGCACCAGAGATGATAGCTACTTCATAATCTTAAATTGATTTTCATGGACTTCAGTAATCACCATGTAAATAGTTAACTATGTACATAATCCTTGTAAATAGTTAACATCCACTTTACTCTGAGTTAAGATGTAACAGTTTACTTTCAAGAAATTTGAAGAATTGCCTCTTTTAACTTCCACTTGTTTCCTTTTTTGTTGCCTCCTACTGTTTGTGTTAGAACAGACAGAAACAATTTATCTTCTCTCTCTGGCACTCTGAATGTTCTTTCACATTTCAAATCAGTCATCTCTTTTCCAGACCAAACAGTCCTAGGCTACTTAACATTTTCTTAATCAAAGGCCATTATAGGCTGCTGATCATCTTTGTCATCTTTTCTGAACTCTTTACAGTTTGGCTGTATCCTTTCTGAGATGGAGAAACCACAGCTGTACAAAGCATTTAGCAGCAGGAAAACCACACCGTATATAGTGTCATAACTATGCTTTCTAGTCTTTTACATTTTATTGTGCACTAGAGTTACCTTAATATTTGCCTTAACTTTGCTTTTTTGGTTGCTGCTGAGCAGTGAGTTAACAACTTCATGAAATATCTGTTATTGCTCAACTTCTCATCCCCAGATGATGATGGTTAGCACAGAGTCCATCATTTTACCTAAGATATTGCTTCTTTCCTATTGACATCACTGGGCAGCAGTCACTTCTTTTCCAGGTTCTGAACACTTATCACCATATAGTTGTAAAAGCTAAATCCAGTTCTATTATAATTGATTCCATTATAATCCTGCTCCATTATATTGATTCCATTATAATCCTGATTTAATTATAATTAAAATCAATTTTCCTTCCTGATTGTCTGAATATGCCTCAGTAGGGCAAATAAATCATTGCTTCAGTAATCATCAAATCTCTACGTTTTTATGATCTATACAACGAATGAAGAGATCTTCTCACATATCTTTATTATCTCATCCTCCCCACTAGGTGTCAGGAGACTATTCAGAGCTAAAGATCCCCTGGACTCCTGATTATTTCGTGTTTTTCTAGACATAAAATGTATATATTGATGTATTGGATATAGGGTTTACAGGGTTCATTTAGCAACATTGATGCAGCTGTCAGCCATGGGTTTTCTGTCTGCATCTCTTAGTGCAGAGGACATATCAGAGGCAGGACAGCAATGAAGGGGGCAATGCTACAGCATGGCAACCTCTTAGGGAGGACAATAGCAACCCTAAATAGAACATTTTAGGTTAAAAGATGAACGTAATTTTTCAGTCAGGAAAATGTAGCTGGCTCCTTTACAAAGATTGTGAAGAAGGGGAAGTCTGGCCTAAGATAGTTTTTAATAATTAAAGAAAGAAGAAGAAGAAAAAAAAACAACCATCACTAACAACAAAAATAAATAATGAAAAATATAAAACTGTCCTTTTCACCAAGGACAATGTGTAAAATAGCTACCTTTGATATTATGTACAATAAAATTTCCTGCAACCCCATGAAAGACATGATATTTCATATACTAAAAAATAAAATGCAGAAGAATGTCTACCAATACTATAAATGAATAGTTTGGTATTGTAAATATATGTAATGTGTAAGTCTTTAAATTTATTATAGTGTAAAATGTGGTCTCTGACTTACAGGTAAACCAAATGTCCTCTTGTGGATAGATATGTTTTCATGGGTGAAAATGGAACACTGATTACTAACACTGATTCTGCAGCTACTAAGCTGTAGAAGTGCATGAAGACAACAAAGATGAAACATAAGGCATAATTTTTGGAAAACTTTGATGCAAACATATACGGAGATAGTATATAAGAGGCGTATGCAATCCTAAGCATGCAAAATTCAGATTTGCTGCAATAATAATTCTACCATGAGACGATATGACTGCTCTAATAGTTATGCAAAGTTAAGGTCATTGCTTGCCATAGGCTACCTTTTAACAAGTAACCAAAGAAAATGCTGTTTGATATTATAACAGCAATTGTGTACTTATAGAATTACATTTTCCATTTTAATCACAAATGAAAAGTTAACACCTCACTCCTCATTCACATTCCACTTAGCAAACACTCACAAAATGAAACATCTGAAATGCTATAAGAAGTGAAAAGGAAACATACAACCATATTTATTCAAAAGGATAAAATGAATACCCATTGCCAATAGAAAATATAAATACTGCTTTACATGTTATGACTATGACTTTCTGGTATCTCCTTTACTTTTTAGCTAAAGTAGGCAGATATACCTGACATAATACCTTGCCTTCATTTTGAGGGAAATACTTAGAAGAGTATCAGTTAATTGGAGGTAATAAACAAGCTGATTAAAATAATTTATTTTCTACGAAAAATTTAATATATTTTGGGAGGTTTTTTTTCTGACTAGAGAGAAGTTTTGTTTGCTTGTTTTTTGGATGGATGGTTTTGTTTAATGTGCTTTTCAACTGTTAAGAATGAAAACCTCAGAAAAAAAAATTAATTGGGAATTAAAGAAATATTCCTTTCTGGAGTTTTCCAATGAAAATATTTCTCTGGACATTTCCAACAGAGAAAAAAAAGTCCTTCAGGGATAGTGACTGCTTCAACAACTGTGCTGTCTCATGTTCCTGCTTTCTTTGATGGACCAGAATTTCTGTGATGCAGTGCAGCAGTTCAAACAGAAGGACTATGCTGGGTGGAGACATAATTCAGCCACTTAGTCACTAATGAAAGATCTCATTGAAACAAACCTACCAACTCTAATTAGATGATAGTGTCCCAGGTTGAACTGGTCTCAAACCACTTAGATCATATTGTATACCAGAATACTGTTGGAGACTGTCTTAATCCAAAATTAAATATCATTTTTGATAGTTTGGGTGGCAAAGTAAGCAACTATTTAGGTTTTAATCAGAAGATTAAGATACTTCAAGGTTGCTTAATTATCTTTGTTTTTTCCTTCTTGAATCGTCAAGGAAAACTCCTGGAGAGCTGAACTAGTCAAGCAAAACTCTCCTGATGGGAGAAGGACCTATAGCTATGTCCAGCCTCTTGTATTAAGTTTCATAGCTAAAAGTTGAGAAATCATGAAAGTCCAAGTTGAGGAAAGAGCACTATAATTCCAACACTCCACAGTCCACCAACCATCAACAAATATCCACCATACCTCTGTTTATTGCTGCTCTTCATGGGAAATGACAAAGAGGAAAGCCTTAATCTTTAGTGGCTTTAAAATTCTCAGAAACTCAGCAATTATGTTTTGTTGGACTTAAAAGCATCTCAACCTGTGCTTTTTCCTGTCTTCTAGCAATGATTCAAATCAGCCTTTTTATCAAGGAACCTCAATCTGATGAACTACAAATTGGACAACTTTTGTTGTTAGAACTGGCATATTTGACTGTCAAATGCTCTGCTTTTAAACACCGATATCTAAAAAGTTCACGTTAGCTTCCCTCTTACTTTGTTTTACTCTTACAAGTAAATCAAAATGTTCTCCTTTAAGAGCTACAGCTCTCTTCAGTGTCTGAAAATGATTCACTCAAAGCAAGCAAGTGGTCTCACGAGTGCTGTTCTGGCATCTATCTGCAACCCTCTGGGCTTATGTCATCTTTTACTTTCTTTCCTTTCTCTTCTTCTGCTTCTGATGCTGTTGTTGTATATAAATAATATCTGTGTTTCCCTAGGGCAGGAGCACATTCAGAACAATTTCCTCATGGAGTTATGCTCTGGCACTAAGCATTTGCATATTAAAATTGTTCTCTTCTTCAGAGGCTATAGTCATCTCCCAAATTTTGATGCACTCAGTAAAGTAACCATCACACTATAGGGAAAAAAATTCATAGAAAAAATAATCCATCAATTTTTTTTTTTTCAATAAGTATAGTTTCATTTAATGCAAAAACTCTGACAAGCATTTATTGAACTTTGTTGGCTTATTTCATTTCAATAGTCTTAAAATAGAAAGTTTTACTTTCAGAGTACTTATTTTTATTTTTGACTTCTTTCGACATAATCACTTCGCAACATTTATTTTAATTCTAATAAACTTAAAGTTAATTAGGGTACTGTGACTGTATGTCTTAAATGTAGATATCCTTCAATGTTATCAAAAAATTAATCACACTGCCTTTCCTTTCCTTTCCTTTCCTTTCCTTTCCTTTCCTTTCCTTTCCTTTCCTTTCCTTTCCTTTCCTTTCCTTTCCTTTCCTTTCCTTTCCTTTCCTTTCCTTTCCTTTCCTTTCCTTTCCTTTCCTTTCCTTTCCTTTCCTTTCCTTTCCTTTCCTTTCCTTTTTCAATCTTGTTTCCTGTGAAATGCCTCATTGTCATTTAAAATTAGTCTAATTGCCTAATACTGTGATTTCTTTTCAGGATGGACACAATGTTTATGGTCCAATTTCAATTATATTTCAAGGCAAATGCTGCCATATCTGAAAATATGCAACTAGATGCTCAAATGCATATTAACATGATCTTAACTTTCCTGGAATAGTGAGCCAGTTCATGCAATTTAGGCAATGTGTCTTGGCAATGTGTTTTGGACATATGAATCTTTTCATATTTATTTATAACCCTGCCATTACCATGTATGTATATTCACTTGTCATCAATAAGAGTCATCACTGAGTCATCAATAAGAAAAGATGCAGAAAAAAATGTAGAATTATGTTGTTCTGATCTGGTTTCATATGACAGGAAAAGAAGTAGGGTTGTTGCTGTCCTTCAAGATGTGCCAAAGTTTTTTGGCATCCAAAGAAGCCCACACTGTGGCCTTTTGTAACTGCTAAAGGTCAGCACATCACCTGTATCACCACTGCCAAACTTAACTGAATGTGCTGATATGGGAAGTATTCATTTAAACATGAAGAAGGCAGGAGAAGGAAGAACATGAAGAACAAAGAGAAGAGGGCAAAATGCCAAAATCAAAATGCCATAGACTGAATACCCTTTTCCATTTTCCATATCATTATAGTAAGGCTTTGGGAGACAGCTGGTTACAACATATTTACAGAATTTGTTGAAAGAATGCTAATCACGAGGATTAAGAGTGGCACTGACCAGTAATTACTTCCAGCAGAATCCTGTTGCCAATATTCATCTCCACAGGTGAAACACCACAGCACTGGAAGACAACCTTACAGTAGAAAAAAATCTTTCCTTTTCTATTAGCAGTGTGAATTACTGAAGCAAGGGATACCCTCACTCCCTCCCCTTTCTGTCTCCTCTCCATCTCCTTCTCCCCCTCTCCTCTCCTCTCCTCTCCTCTCCTCTCCTCT
>VZSV01000146.1:1424033-1446787 GCA_013398735.1 Nothocercus julius | reverse complement strand
CCTCTCCTCTCCCACTCCACTGATTCCAGATTGCGTCTTCCTCAGCAGTTCCTCACAGGCCATAGCAGTAACTTGTCCTACCCTTGTCTTCCTCAATCAAAAGCAAAAATGATACAGTAAGAGATGATATAGAATTAAGTCAAAGTTAGGGATGCAGGTACGTAAAATATGTCTTAATTTCATCCCTGTCTGTCCATATTTAAAAACAAACAAACAAACAAACAAACAAAAAAACTTAAATTCATACTGGTAGAGAAATCTTGACAGGGTACAATGGAATAAGTCCTGATTTAGAAAGCACTAAGCCTCCATTTCAAACAGAAAGAGGAGATCTAGCTACAGAGATGAAACTCAGAGGCATGGTCAGTATGGGCCTTGCTTGTGTGTTATGTCTTTTTAAGAGTAAGATGCTGAGAAGTCTGTAACAGAGAATTATTTTTAAAACTTTGAAATGCTTTCTAACATTGGAGCACGTTTATTTAATGCCACTCTTGATGTTCACATAAATAATTGTCATTCTAATGAATCCTCCTCTTCTGTTTAAAGCCTAAATCCATTGCCAAACAAAGCCTTTGTTGCTAGAAATGTTGATTGTGCCACAATTGATTTTGGATTACAAGCCTAAATTGAGTAACAATGTCCATGAAGTCTTATTTCAAAGGTAATAGAAAACATCTTCATATTATTTGCTCTGAGAAATGACATTATTTAAAAGTTACATTCTGGCAAATATCACCATCGAAGAATAAGAAAAATTATTGGAAACAAAATGAAAATCCCTTCAAAAATTGTTAATGAAGTAGAGGGGCTAAGATTTCAGTATCAGATCCATACTTAAGTTTTTATCTTTCACCTTCTACAATGTGGATGCAAGATCCTGTGTTACTGAAATCAGTCAATTTTGCTTGTATTTGTTATTGACAATTATGATGAAGATGATTTGTGTCCCCTTCTGCACAGAAACTTAATTCTTACTCTCTTTGGTACATGTGAAATGTGATGACCACCTTGTAGTGTTTGCAGTTTGCAGCAATAAATAACATAGATGCAGATAATGGAGTACAAGGAAACAACACGACATGTATGACAGGCAGTAGGCTCAGCACATCAGCAGCCAAATTGTTTCCAACTTTTCAGTTTTGGGGTGGGCTGATCTGAATCAATAAAGAATTGTAAAGAGACATTTGAAGAGGAAGAAACTGGTATTTCATTATTGATGTTTGCTGGAAGTTTATGTCTTAGGCAACATGAGGAACAATAACACAGCTTGGATAAAAGCAAGTGGTAGGTAGCACGTAGAACAGTTAGCAAATCAGATTTAGTAGATAAACTATTCCTACTAAACGAAAGATGATGGGTAGAAATTGTGACTAGACTACATATTTGAAAGGAAATGCTCACATTTGACATAATGGGAAAAAGGAACAAGCAAATGTTAATAAAGTCTAATAAAGTGCTAACAAAGTTGACTTAGTCAAAGCAGGAAACCGGGAACGTACAGTGTTTTGAATGGTTTGAGGAGCAGGGACTTCCTTTGTAATGATCAGAGATTTTTCAGTGATCAAATAGAAATTGATGAGACTCTAGGGATTAGTTTAACTGAATGCTTAAATAAGGAAGGCTATCATTTAGAGATATTTGGCCAAATTACTTTTTAAGGCACATGCATAGACCAGTTTGAAGACCCTATACCGAAATAATGGTGGGAGACCCTATACAGGGGTAACGGTTAAATCTGATCTGCAGATTAGGAACTGGAGACATAGGAAGGACCATAATATTCTTCATATGGATATACCAGTGAAGAAATGACAAGAAGCGTTAGAAAAATACTGGCCATGTTGAGCTTATGGAATTACATGAAGAAATGTTGGCAGTACAATCTTGGAATTTCAGATAGACAGAAAGGGTTATTGTCATTGAAACTTATTCAAGGGATTTACCTCACCTCATTTTTGCCATCTACAGTGTCTGTGATCACATCTGAGTTTGGTTCCTAGTGCGGTTAATGAAGATCTAGAAAGTAGGATCCAGAAAACAGCTAGTCTCACATTACATAAAAGCCTATCCCAGGTCTCACTGTTATTGACTATATGGTCTAAATTCCTATAGAGTATAATGATACCTGAGAAATCTAGCTCTGATAATGACATCTACTTCATAAATGTTAATAGTTTGGTAAAGATACACCCATTCTACTTGCCTTCAATTTAGATACTGTATTATATCTGAGCTGATTATATTAGGACCCTTTCATGATCAATAGGAGATGAATATTTTTGTTTGTTAATGATTATTTATTCAGAAAAAGCATCCCAAAGGGTTCTAAGAAACAAGTTTTGTAGTAAGAACTGGCTAAACAAACATTTAAATAAAAGTACTGTATCAGTAACTGCAAAAGAAATTTTCAGAGATCATTTTGTAGTGAACACTGTTATCAGCAGCAGATCAAAATAGAGACCAATCTTTAACAAGAAAATTAAGGAAAGAATAGCAGCAAATTCATTATCACACACTACTTCATTCACTGCCAAGGTACTGACTCATCTTCCTTTTTCCTGGATTTTTTTTTATTCCTAATTCAAGGATTTTTGTTTCCTAACTTCACATAGGGGAGGGTCTTATCCCTAAGCTATGTATTCCATTAACTACCATCTCTGATCTTTCAGCATCTCCACGTAAGCATCTAGACATCATTGTTTTATACACTTTTCTATTTTCATTTTCTGTAAATTTTTTAAGGGCAATGAAGATAAATAGCTTCATAACAGCTGATTATCTATTCCAGGGAAAACAAGAGTTAAATTTGCTTTCTTCTTGTTGTTGCATTTGACACTGGGTCCACCTAATGCAAGAGTATTGCCAAAGATTCAAGGTATATTTCCAAGAGCCGCATTGCTGAACTTTAAATTAACCTTTGAAAGTACACTTGAGATATTAATCATTCAGCAATATCTATCTGCCTCTTACACTATAATTAATCTGAATTATAAAATCTATTTCTCAGATCTGCTACTCCCTCATAAATCCATTGATATTGGAATGCATAGGCTTTGTAAAAACAAATAATATATATTATGAAACAGTGTATATACTTTTAAATAAAGCTAGAAGGAACAGAATAGTCAGAGTACTAACATAAATATCACATTTAACTAGCCACTTGAAAACCTTTATATCTAATTCTCTGCTAGAGTAACAATTTTTTAAACTTGCATGAGTTCAGAAACGCTGCTCAGATAAATTATCTCTTCAGCTGGCACATCAGAAGCTGGCAATGATATCTGTTAATATAATTAAAAATTAAATTGAAATTGTACAGAAGTGAGTCAGATATAGAGAAAGACAGTTTAAAAGAAAGTATTAAAATATATATATTACTTTGTTTCAGAGATCTTGAGTAGAGAATATTCTTAATCAGATTATGTTCAGATACTCTATAGACTCAAGTTCCTGTGGTCTCACATTTTTTTCAAATCTGGTAGACTTAGTTACTATGGTTTTACTGAAGTAATTATGAAAACTTTTATAAAAAATGCAGTTAAAAGAGTAAATAAATATACCTTAATTGATGAGATATTACCAGAATGTATACATAAAGATGAAATAGAGTAAGGAAGCTGAATTTGATGTGTATAATGCATTCTTCTGAAAATATATTAAAGAAATTATAGGTACAAACTGAAACACAGGAAGTTTCATCTCCATATGAGGAAGTACTTTTTTCTCATCTTACTGTGAGGGTGACAGAGCCCTGGAATAGGTTGCCCAGGGAGGTTGTGGAGGCTCCTTATCTGTAGATGTTCCAAACCCACCTGGATGCCACCCTGTGCCACGTGCTCTAGGTGTCCCTGCTTGGGCAGGGGGGTTGAACTAGATGATCTCTAGAGGCCTCTTCCATCCTCAACCTTTCTGTGATTCTGTGAAAGTAATATCAGAGCCATACATTACTTGATAAAGATGAAACTATGGGAAAGATTATGAAAAAAAAAAAAAGAAAATATAAATACAAAGCAGTTTGAAAACATAAGATACAATATCTACATAAAAATAGATGTTAAAAAAGCTTAATATAAGTTTGCATAAAATAGCTAAATAAAATCTGAATAAAGTATATACATTAAATAAATAGCTTTCGTTTTTCTTTGTATAAGGAAAAGATATTTTGAAAGTTATTGAATGCAGAGACAAAATCCAGAAGTTTCAAAATTATAAAAAGACTATGACACACAATGTCAAAGAAGCCTAATGCTTTGTGGAAGGAACTAATGGATTCTGTTATCTGTTATTTTTTCCCAAGATGCCTTTGGCTTATCTTGAATATCACTGGTTATTAAAAACGGTGAGAACAGAAATCAGATCCAGTAATAATAAATGATGAAAACAAGATTCTTTAGGACTTCATTTTGTGATCAGGTAGGGTGATATAACACGGAATCAAAATCTGCTGTCACAAAATTTTTTGTCCTTGGAAGAAACACCTGGCTGAGCAATAAGAAGAAAAAAATCTCCAAGAACTAAATCCAGGGAAAAAAAAATAAGATGAATATAAAGGGGAAAATGTAATACAGTGTAGACTGTCATAGACACCTTCTGGACTCCTTCTCTGTTGATAACTCAGGAGCTCACCAAATCTTTTGTCTGATCTTTCAGTCTCCTGTTCTGATTTTTTAATCTGTTCATCCTCACAGCATAGGTATCAAAAAACACTCTTTGACATTGGTATTTATTTTCTGATTGAAGCAAATGCTATTTACTGAGTCATGTCATTGTTTATGACATTTCATATAGTTTCCAGACCTAGAGATTTCTGCCAGTCATCAGTAAGAGTGATTCAAGAGAAATTAATCTATTATTGTTAAAATCAAGCTAGTGGTCTATTAGGACTGAAATGCTACTGAGATATTAAGGATATACCAAAATAAATATAGATTTATTTCAAGAATAAAATTTTGTGTGACTTTCCCAGAACAGAAGAAAATATATATTAGTAGAAACAAATTGTGTCTTCTGCAAATTACCACAAGTACTGCTGTGATATATGTATGATAACTCACAGACCATGACATTAGGCTTGCGTTACATACAGTACAGACACGTTTTGTTAATGGATGATTTATTATAGCTGCAGTAACTGTAATAGTAGTTGTTTATATTATTACAGGAAATTTTTGAATGTAAGAGGAAATCTATGTCCACTAGACACTAGTTAGCAAATTAGCTTGATTTAATGTATGACATATATGATATGAATTCCAGCATCATAGATTGAATTACATTAGGCATAAGTTTGGTGCTTTATTTGAACCATCTCACCTCACAGGAGACTCAACAGCTGTGAAAACTGAATTAAATAACACACTTTGGGAATTAAGACAGAGTAATTACCCTGAACAATGGTAGCAGGCATCCCAATATACAGATTAAGGTTGTCATTTTCCCCTTTGTCTCCAAAATTCTTTACCAGCATCATCATTCATAGGTAATTAAATCTGCTAATCTGTGGAGCATTCTTTGAAAGCAATCTAAATAAAGAAAGATGCTTTTAATACAAAAATGATTTAATTTCACATTGAGCTGCCTTTTAAGGTATGCCTTCTGTTTTGAGAATGCTATTTCCTGGTGAAGCAACAGAAATTGAGAATGCCTGTGTCATTATGGAGAAGAGATTTAATGACTGCCTGGCTACCAATGGTCTGGTTAGTCTCTATTTGCAAAACCCTCTCAACTTCTTCTTATTAGTCTTTAAATAACAGGAAAATGAGATGTCAATCAACCATGAAGAAAAATTCATAAGAAATGAAGTGAGGTTTTTCATTCTTTCGGATTAAATTTATGATTTGAAAGGATTTAACTGTCCATATCAAGTTTCTAGAAACATGTTCTCTCCGTTGCTCAGATGCAAAGGTGTTATGCAAACCCTACTGTTCCGTTGTGGTAGCTTTTGCATTATGAAATATAAGAAGCTGGACTAAAGCTTATTGTGATGAGGGAATTACTACCTCTCAAAGGTTAAAGATTATAATTCAAAACAAGAAATCAAATAAGATAGAACTATTCCCTAGTTATTTTAGCAATAATGAAGTATTCTTATGGGGTACTCGCCATGAGTCTTGGAATCTTTTGCATTGCTGGACAGATCTCAAGATATGAATATTTACACCTGTGAGGGAGCCAAATGCATAAGTCCCACCTGCTCCAAAACACAGTCAGAAGAGTAGACTTAGCATAAACAGAGCTTTGGCACTGTTTTGATGCTGTGCATCGAAAACACTAAGTCCACTTGTGAATTACATTTTTAGTAGAAAATAAGTTATTTACAAGCTCACTAAAAACTTGCTACTGGTGGGAAATCCGAATATATTTAACGAGGATTTATTCGATGTTCCATTGAGGCATCTTCTTGGGAAATTTGTAATACAAAGCATGAAGGTTTTGCCCCTTCTTCTTCCCTCTCCTTTTCCCTCCCTGATATTTATTGCTATGAGTTACAAATTTAACAAAGTTTATAGTGTGCACAATGAGCATGTTAATATTTGAAAGATAATTATACAACATTCTGTATTATATACAATTTCAATATTTTACTTCAAATTTTACTTTTAATCAGTCAATTATTTTCTGAAGAATAAATGCAAAATTTTTATGTTCTTTTCAGATTATGTTAGCAAGGTTATCTTTACGGACTGTCTCTTTTTTGTTGAGGCGAAAGTATATTCAATCTACAAATTTATCTCTTTCTAACACTCCAGCTAGATTCCACTAGTAATTTTCTCAGAATTATAATTCAAATCCTAAGTGCCTCTATCAGTAACTACTTCTCTCTCAGCCCTAAATTTTTTCATTTTAAAGGACTGCATTTGATCTATGGAAATCTGGTATTCTAGAGTTCTGTCATTTACAATATAAAAATACACTGAATTCAGATTTTGATTCTCTCAAAATAAGCCTCTAGATCATTAAGCCCTTGCAGTCAGGAAAAAAAAAAAATCAGATTAAAGCTCAGCTGTTACTTTATTTTGATACTTTCAAATATTACTTAATAGTAATCTCTAAACTCAGACCATGCTAAAAATCTGGGGTAATTCCAGAAATAAAAAACAGACTGATGACTCCAAATACCATGCTGAAGTACCAATTATTTGATAATTGACATTATCCTGTAAGTCACTCATTTCCTTGAGCTATAAAAATAATTGTGGAATTCTCTGTTTTTACAGTTTCATATATTTTAGTTTCAATACTGATGACTGATCACAATACTGACCACAATCCTGCTGTGCTCTCCTGTGAGAATGAAATTATGAAAATCTTCTCTGAAAATATCTAATAATGTAGTTGCATTTTTAAGGATAAAACATAAGTTTTCCAGCTCCTCCTGAATCATTCTTTTGAGATATGATGCTCTCTCAGCAAGTTTGTTGATGATACAAACTGGAAGGAGTAGATGATAGCCCAGAGGGCTGCGCTACCATCCAGAGGGACCTGGACAGACAGACAAGTGAGAAACCTTATGGAATTTCACGAGACCTAGTGCAAGGTCCTGTACCTGGAGAGGAATAACCGCAGACATCAGTACAGGCTGGGAACAGACCTTCTGGAGGGCAGCACTGCAGAGAGGGCCCTGGGCGTCATGGTGGATGACAAGTTGACCATGAGGCAGCAGTGCCCTCGTGGCCAAGAAGGCCAATGGGATCCTGGGCTGCATTAGGAGGAGCGTCTGCAGCAGGTCGAGGGAGGTGATCCTGCCCCTCTACTCAGCCCTGGGGAGGCCACACCTGGAGTACTCTGTCCAGTTCTGGGCTCCCCAGTACAAGAGGGATGTGGAGCTACTGGAGAGAGTCCAGTGCAGGGCTACGAGGATGGTCAGGGGCCTGGAACATCTGCCCTATGAGGAAAGGCTGAGAAAGCTGGGCCTGTTCAGCCTGGAGAAGAGAAGGCTGAGAGGGGACCTGATCAGTGTCTCTAAGTACCTCAAGGGAGACAGTGAGGAGGATGCGGCTGGCCTCTTCTCAGTGGTGGCCACTGATAGGACTAGAGGAAATGGCCACAAACCAAAACACCAAAAATTCCACAGGAACTTAAGGAAAAAATTCTTGACCGTGAGGGTGACAGAGCACTGGAAGAGGCTGCTTAGGGAGGTTGTGGAGTCTGCTTCTCTGGAGATCTTCCAAACCCTCTTGGACGTAGTCCTGAGCCACATGCTCTAGGTGACCCTGTGTGCCAGATGGTCTTGGGATTCGGCAATAAGGACACATTTAACAGACTGACTTATTAACACAGACGCCTTTAATTAAGCAACATAAATACAAGTACAAACAAATATGAAACAGTTACTTACTGAATAATACCTGCCAGCAGGACTATGAGACCATGCATCTCTCCAAGATAGTGGACAGGAGGGGCTGGCAGCCTCTCAATCATAGCGGGCGTCCCTGCGGGAGACATTGGTGACCTCGATATTGAAAGTCTCTGTCCCACCTGAGTCAGCCTTCGTTTTATTCCTGGGGCGTCCTGTCACATAAGGCCAGTACATGCCAGGAGGCCACTCAGGGGCAGGCAAATCTCCCCCTTCCTGTTATACAATCCTTCTAAGACTGCGCGTGCGCACATTCCAGAAGGGGGTCTCGTTCCTCAGTTTGGTGGTCCCGCCTTCCTCATCTTCCTCATCCTCACAGTGACTCTGAACTCATCCTCACAGTGACTTTGGCCTTCAGACTTCCTTAGACAGCAGTTTGTAGTTAGGCTGGCAGCAAACCAGTCTGAACGCAATTCTTGTTTCTTCTAAGCTAACTACTACTATGTTCGTTTGGATAACATGTAACTACTATGAGCTTTACCTGCTTCTTCAGAGATCTGGGCATTACAAACTTCTTTTGTTAGTGGCCTCTGCTGAGCATTATCAAAATTAAGTATTTCTCCCTCCAAGGTCTGAATTCTGTTTCTCACAATAATTATTTATGACTCTACAGATCATAAAAATTTCCACCTCCAATACACCCTGCGTGTGCAGGGGGGTTGGACTAGATGATCTCTAAAGATGCCTTCCAACCTAATGATTCTATGATTCTATGATTATCCTTAAAGCAGCTTATAAAGAAAAAAAAAAATCTGTTAATACATTAAAAGATAAAAAATAGAAAATAGTTTAAATTAGATGATGGCTCTCATGGTCAGCATTTTAGATTCGCTTTTGAATGATGCTATGCTGAGGTCTGATACAGAATCTAAGGATCAGTGTAACACTTTCACTGCCGTATAATAAATCAGGTTTCATTTCTTACTACAAGCACAACTGCAATTCTTTCAAATCATTTTAATCATTACCATATCTACCCCCTTAAAACCTGCATCAGGATTCTAGCATATCAGCAAGGTGGGAAAATCTTTCACCCCAAATCAGGAAAAAGAATACTTTACTCCTGTTTATGTACTAAGATTCTATTGTAGTGCAAAGAGTACAATTAGATATAAGAGTTTCTAAAGAATTTGTTTTGCCTAGTGGTAAAACAGCATAGAGTTATGATAAGAGGTAGAATCATATATATAGGAAATGAAAAGGAATTTTTCAACCAGAGTTTTCTAAAATAGTGTAGGAAAAGTGAAAACAAATAATCATTTTTTTTTTATGACGGGTACTTTTCAAAGGTAAACCGTGAAATATATTACAATGAAACTATAATTTTAATATAACAACACCCTGACTATATAATCGCCAGTCACATCACTAAAAAGCATAGATTTGTACTCATCCAGTGGGGTAATTCCATCTCAGGAAACAGTAGAGAAATAAAGTGTCATCATCTCTCACACTAAGACAAGTCCTTTTGAAGACAACCAGTTCACCCAGAAACAGCAACAACTTTTGCTTTGCCAGATTATTCATAGTCCTTTGCAAGTTTGCGAGGCAAGGTCTAACTTTTTTGATTGCATAGACTTTTATCTTTATATGCTAGGAATCTGCACCTGTCATATTGACTTCCTTAGCTACATCCATAGTCAATTTTTTTTTTTTTTTTATGTTATACTGTTTTAGAAATCAATCACTGAGCATTTTTATCATCTTAACAAATTGTCTAATAAGCAGAATGAGCATACTGAAGCTACTACTGCATTGCTATAAATGACAGCCAACATCTGGTGATAAATGATGACTGGGGAACAACCCCATAGTCACTCGTATACTGGCATTGTTCAGTGCTCACTATAGTTTTATAATTATTTATCTGTGTTTTCTACTGCCTATTGTTTAAGTTTAACCTCATTTAGAAATATTGTATGTTTCTGGAAATAAGTGATTTTTAAACACAAACCTAGGCTTTTTTCTAAGTGACTCCACTAGCTGCTTAGAAATAAATTATCAGTGATGGAAAAAGTAATTGCTGTGTATGTAGGTCATTACTGCTTTGATTTTTCCGGTCCTAATGAAACTGGGTGTTCTAGTTATGTTATTGCTGTTATTGAAAAGTCTACTGGTATTTATATTTGCTGATGGATCAGTGCCATATGGCGTGAAAACACCTGGAGATAGAAAATTCTGTGAAAAAAAATCACATAAGCATTAACTGACCAAATGCTCTCTCCCTTCTCAGAAGCTGCAATGCAATGGGCTGCAGTTTACCACTGTGCTGAGGATGAAACTGACATAGCAGCAGATCTCAAACGGTGTTGAGGGAATTTTTGAACAAGAGAAAATGGTAACAAGTACAGTTGACTTCAGCAACAGGCTTGAACTGGTATCAAGAGGAAATCCTGGGGGACTATAGACTTGCATAAAATGCCTTGGACTTCTGACGGAGGTGAATAGTAATAAGGCACAGACTCAACAGTATTTTTTCTCTGTAAGAACAATTGTAATTGCATATTTTGTGATTTTTTTTTCCTGTTTTCTCCATGTTTAGTGATTTGGGATTTTACTGACCTGCAGCTGAGAAATGATCTCATTCAATATAGTATCTGTTGCTGATTATCAGTCCCTTTAAATAAGGAGCAAGAACAGAAGAAAAGAAGGATAGACTGAAGTTTTTTTCACTTCATTTTGTCTTATAATTGCTGTCATTCCCACACCTGTCTCTCCTTTACTAAAATCTTCTAAGGTACATGATGCTGCACAAGATTCTTAGGCACTAAATCTTCATATTTTTGTGGAACATATAGGCTTTCTGTGGAGCAGATTGCTTGTATTTCCAAATAGTCTGCATAAATCCAGATATATAAAAAGAATAGGTTTTGATGTCAATAAAATGTTAACATACCTTTAAATCCAAGGTGGAAAAAAAAACCCACACTGGTTTTGTAATTACACACATTCTTTTTTGATATTTTTCCATTTGATTTTAAGATAAGGAAGAAATATAATCATTACTCTTTTTTTTTTTTTTTTTTTTCCCTGGGAAGAGGTGTTTTTTTAAAAAGACATGAACCTAATAAATTTATGATTACTATATTTGCTTTTCAAGTATTTTACAGAGCCTGTAACTGTTTAACACTGACATTTTGTACCGGTATCCTCGCCCTCTCAGTTGTTCGCTACTTGCTGAAAGTGACAAGTCCTGCACATTGTACTCTATTTTTGACATTACAGACACTCCAAGTAGCAGACTGCAAGATCATAAAAAAAGAATTATGATCCCTTAATGTGATCAAACAGCAGGAGGAGAAAGTCAATGAGAAAGAAAGGTTCTCAAATATGGCATCTATAACAACTGGTGACTTAAGAGGCAGAAATAATCATAAAAATGAAAAGTAAATTAAGTAATGTTCATAACGCATTTTTTAAAGAGTGACTAAGCTTCTATTCAAAATTATTTTAAATTAAACATTTCACATAAATTAGTGCCCCTTTTTTAGATCTCCCACACACTGTGTAGGATAAATCGACATAAATAAAACCAAAGCAGACACTTAATTTTCTACGAAAAGGAAAAGGAAGTCCTTCTGTTGCCCCAGCTGACACACAAATGCTACATTTATCTGTCACAAATGCATATAAACATGATGTTCAAAAAACAGTTTTGTTGTAACTTTTCTTTATCACAAGATATATCATCACTATTCCTTCTGCTTAAAATATACAAATAAAAAGTTCACACAAAGTAAGGGAAAAGCAGCAAGAAAATCAAAGATGAAGCAATAGCTATCTATTTGTAATTACACCATGTAATCCCTGTGAAGAACATTATTGATATGTAGATTGAACTAATTTCTCTCATTACTGTTTTAGAGAAAAGTCAGGTATAACTAACCTAAGTGTTGCTGCTGGTGCATTCAAGGAAGAGAAGTGGACAATCTTGAAGTGGACAATCTTGAAGTGATGGTCAAAAAATAAGACAGAGAAACAATCATGATATCATGTCTTTTATGACCGACTACCGGGAAAATATGATGTGTGGCACAAGTTAACAATTCTTTATATTTAGTCCCCCTATCTCACAGGTTTGTCTTGCAGGTCTCTAACTTTCTAAAAGCAGACAGAAATTGAAGAAAGTTATTCAGGTAGGACAAAGAAAGCATCAATGCCACACTCTTGCACTCTTGCCAGTGGACACGGTCAGATGTTAAAAATTTGCTGTAAGACTTCTGAAGGAGGAGAAAAAAACACAGTAAAGGGGAACTGCATGAGTAAGCTATCTTCCATAACAATTCCAACCATTTTCTTCCTGAATTTTTTCTAATATTATTCAGATGGTCAACACCATTTGATTGTGAAAATATTAATCCAGCTAAAAATAAATTCTTTGCTCCAAGTGATGTGTTCCCTTGTGAACAATGAACTCTAAAAGTGCGTTCCAACACTTTATACTTACACTACAAATCGGTACCTTTATGGCAGAAGTAACAAGTGTTAATATTCCCATTTTATAAAGAGAAGAATATTATATACAAAAGTTACATGAAGTAGACATTGGGATAAAAGTCTCTAGCATCCTCTGCTGCTCCACAGTTATTACTCTTCCTTCTTATGTAGTCAGTCCATCTCACAAATACCCTTGAATATGCCTAAAAATAGAGAGATCCTAATACTTCCTTCGTTTTTGGCAGATCTTAGAAATATCTTCAATTTCAGGGCTGCACACTCAAAAATTTATTTTCTCAAAATTATAAGGAATATCTCTTAAATCATCAGAAACTCTCAAGACAGCAGAAGCCTCATTAAAGTCAACAGTTTGTTTTTCCTACAATTTCATGAGGAGTTGTGGAGCTTAGCAGTAAAATCCTATAGCAATGTCATTATGCAGAACAGTAATATCCTGTAGAGGACCAGGTTATTACTTCAGAAGACCCTTCTGCATTTGCAACATGTTGTTGCAGTTTCTTGTATGAGTGGTCAGATAATTGTCAGCTGGAAACCAGAGGGCAAGCCATAAAATTTTCTTAGACTGTTATTTAATTTTGTTTTGTCTGCAGCCAGCGGTGTCAGGGTCTTGAGTGTGTGTGTCTCTGGTATATCCATTCAGCCATGTTACTGGTTGGCCGGAGAGGCCAACTGGAGAGGTCCTCGGGCCAGAGAGGTCCCCAGGCCCATGTGTACCCAGCTGGGCTCCAGCAGATGGGCAGAAGGGATCCCAAATCCTGGAGCCCACTGGAGACAGTGACCTCTGTTATAAAGCCCCTTAACAATGGATGATTCTGATTCTGCTTTTTTATTGCAAAGCTGCATCACTGCTTCTATGTAAAAACATTCTCAAACACAGTATTTGAAAGCCCTTAAATTGTAATAGTGAGGACTCCTAGCTTGACAGATATTTCATAGAATCATAGAATCATTAAGGTTGGAAGGGACCTCTAGAGATCATCTAGTCCAACCCCTCTGCACACGCAGGGTCACCTACAGCATGTGTCTCAGGACTGTGTCCAAGCAGGTTTTGAAGATCTCCAGAGAAGGAGACTCCACAACCTCTCTGGGCAGCCTTTTCCAGTGCTCTGTCACCTTCACCGTCAATAAATTTTTCCTAAAGTTCCTGTAGAACTTTTGGTGCTTCAGTTTGTGGCCATTACCTCTAGTCCTCTCGGTGGCAGATAGATGTTAATGCAAAGTAAGTCATTACAATTTAGGTATGACCTACAGCCTGCAACATTCAAATAATTTCAAATAGTGATATAAACAAATCATATTACATCTCTTAACTAGTTTGAAATAGTACACTCTGCTTTCTCAATCATACTACCACAAAGCACATCTTGGCAATACGTCTTGCTGACCATTCCTTTCTTTTGTATATCTGCCATATGATGTTTTTTAGCTTGCAGAATTAAGTACGTAATCAACATATACACCTTTTTTCCAATCCAGCAGTAAATATGAACCAATGAAGAAAGTGTGAAATTACTCATTGGACTTGTTTAGACAAACATTATCAAATAGTACTATTACATTTCTCCCATAATTCCAGAAATGTGATCCTATCCTGTGTGGATAATCAGGTGATAGATAATAAACCAGGAGCACCACACTACGTCATTCTATTCATATCACTGCTGGAAAACTTATTGACTTGATCAAATCAAGAAAACATCTAAAAAAATACACTGCTGGCACTCTAATGAAATATACACAAAATATCAATATAAAACAGCAGGATTAGAACAGTATCGTGATTCTCAATCATATACTGCTATGCAAATTGCATTTCTTGCTGTGTAATGCCCTTTATAAATCTCTGAATTAAAAAAAAAAAAAAAGTAAAATGGGAGAATATATCTCCTTACTACATTTTTTGAATAACAAGTTGCATTTGACTTTCTATGTACCTCTTAATAGTACAGACAAAAAAGGAAAACTAATTTACAGTAATATAGCTGATTACTTTAAAAGATTATTTAGTATACTTCCTGACTGCTATTTTCATAAACCTCTTGTGACTTCATTTTAGTGACATCTGCACAGTTATCTACTGTTTATTAATCCCAGGAGAACTGTTGAATATCCAATGAAAGGTATGAGTCAAATTTTTATAATAATGCAGTGTTTTTTCCATAAAAAAATGAAGAAAAAAAAACCCCTTAAACATATTTGTAAACTAATCCATTATTAGTAATGTATTATCATTCCTCTAAGGACAAAATAATTGAGAAAATAATAGAATTTCTGTTCAGACAGAAATATTGCATGTATGTTTCATAATGCAGAGACCATGATTTGATATAAGAATAGACATGAGTAATTTACAAAATGTTAACTTGCTCAGAGAGAGTTCATGCCACTTTGATGTATTGAGTGTATAAATATTCATAAAATCAATCATTTCTTAGCGTGTCTAGAAATTAGCTTTGTATCGATTATGCCCACTTATCTGTTTTTTGTGACAACATGAAAATAGGCACAAGCTTTTTTCATTGATTTGCTGTCCAATAAATAATTACTGTTCATTATTTATTGATTATAAACGTCTATAATCATTTCACTTCCTTCCTCTTTACATTATCAGTGTCAGTTCTAAAGCTAGAATAATCTACTTGATCAGATTTTAAGATCAGTTATGCAGACAGAAGAAATGGTACTCAAAAGTCTCTTCTGTATTTAGGAGGCTCTTTAAAAGTCATGCAGAAATGCCGTACTTGTATCCCTTATTTCTCCTACACTGTTTAGTGCTACATTTAGGAGGAGAACTGAATAATACCCCCAATAAAGTGTCCCTGGTTTATATTATAATAAATAAAGCAATGCAATTCATGTATACAGTCTTCTTTTCATGAAACATTGTGGAAAAAAAAAAAAAAGAGAGAAAAAAGTGTTTTAGGAAGAAATTTAGAAAGCATATACAGGAGAAATAGCCAACACACATAAAGCACGTATTATCAGAGACAAATCTGTCACTGTGTCTTCTTTTAGATGTGATATCATGCATAACTAAAGACTTTGGGGGGACTTGCTAGGACTGTGACTCTCACATTCTTGCCTAATGAGACAGAAGCTGTCCAATAAAGTGCCTGCTAATGAAATATCAGAGGAAATAGGAAGAAGATGAAGAATACCACACCTGCAGCACCAAGAAACATGGTATCCCATAGAAAATTGTTAGTACAAGAAAGTGAGGCCAAAGACAAATATAACAATATTTGTTATATGTATTTTTGCGGAAATATTGCATTCAGATTGTCATGTTAGCTTAATAAGCACTAGAAAACAAAATCTTTTTGCTTACCTTTGGACCTAAATGTGTAATTTCTACTGAACTCCTGTTTTAGTTATCAGAATAGGATTCTGGATCATGCCTGAGACAGCTATGTTAAAGGTCCTTAAGATCTCGCTGTCAGGATATGGACAGAGCTCAAATATGCACTGAAACCACAAGATCATCTACTCTCTCTTGGTCCATAAGCTCTTACTCAACCATTGGATTATTTCTGATGTTATCAAATTATACATATTGTGTTCATGTACTTTTTTGTGCACATTTTCATAACTGGAAAATGTGCACTTATGAAAAATAACGTAATCTGAATGACACAGACTCTTCCTGCAGCTAGACATTCATAAACATGAAATTTGTTTTGAAATTTAAGATTCTTTCCCAACACTTATTTGAGAATTCATTCTTCCTCACAAAAAGCAATAGAGGTATCTGCATATGTGCCCTGACAGGCATATATGCAGGCTCATTTCCATCCTGGAATTTCCTCAGAATAAAATGGCCCAGGTAGATTATAAAGAGACATGTCTCCAAATTCAGTTCTATTATATTTACTGCAAAGCGCTTGAAATCTCAATGCCTGTGTAAGTACTGAGTAGTATCACACAAGTTCCTTTAAATTTTTCCTGTGGACCCAATCTGAGCTTTCAGTATGTTTTGTGTCTTTTGGGTACTATGTTGGATCACATTTCTCCCAGTCATCAATGCTGATGGAAGCTGTATCGTTGTCATTTATCACCACCATACTGTAGATGAACTTGGAAATATTCCCTGTTTTTGTTATTTTAATTCTGAACACAGTTTGTGCAAAGAAAAAGTAAGTGAACAAAGGAGCAGTCTGAACTATCCAGTGAATAGATATATTTTTGTATCTCCAAAGTACTTTTATAGTTTGTGGTTATAGCATACATACTAAAGAAGTCTGATTAAATCTCAAAGAAAAAGAAGCACATGAATTACGTCTGTTGCTGGAATTTGCTTTGAGTAATTACCCTACAGTTCAGTAACAATGAATAATTCCCATAGCAACCCCTACTGCCATATGGCACCAACATCTACTCTCATACCTTAAGGACAAAATCTTACAGGACTGCAAAACAATGTTTAAAAATAATGCTTTTGTAATTTTAAATTTTATCCTAGGGACACTCTGGAAAAAGAAACGACCTTGCAAAGAAAAAAAATAAATTTTCATATTACATTTTTCATAACTGCTCCTGCAGACTTTGATTAAGAAAATATTCTCCAAATGTATTACTATGTTTATTCTATACCTATTCAGGTGATGGTAAATTCTGAAAATCACATAACTCTATTTACATTGTTATGTTAGATTGCTGAAATGTTGGGTTGTCCTACCCAAGGGCCAAATGATAATATATCTGAAGCAAAATCCCTCACTGAAAAAAAAAAAGGAAGCATTGCTTTAAAAATTATAAGAATGACCCAAAAATTATAAGAATGTTTGAGACTGTCTGCATGCTTTGTAGGTACTCATAATGTAGCAGATTCACTAAGTGATTAAGTCTGCTTGACAGAATTTTAATGGCAAAAAGCAAATTGTAAGATACTTTAACCAGGCATTGTCACAGAATCACACAATAATTCAAGTTGGATCAGACTTCTGCAGTTAAACCTCTGGCTCAAATCAGGATCAGGTCTGAGATCAGGGAAGCTCCAACTAGTGTAAAACTAGATTAGCAGTTTGTACAGAATTACGCACTTCACCAGATCTTCAAGATTAAGCCAAAGCTGATTGTCCAAGAGGTATTTACATCTGCTTGGTAGCCTGGTGCTTAAACAAACCACTGATGCCAGGGACAGTCAGCACAGCAGAGTGCCAGAGTAGTAGCAACAACGGTCAATATTCCATTCTTTTTATCAGTACTGTAAGAACATAGGGGAAATGAATGATTTTCCTCAGGGTTTTCAGCTGTCTGCAAACTCTGCAGAATATACTAGATTCAGTATTACATACATATGTTGTGCTTGTGCATGTTCATTAATAATTTTCCATGCTATGTAACTCTTAAAAACAGCTTATTTCCAGCCTTGCATAGCATTTCACATAATTCCCAATCTAGACCTTCCAAAAGCTCTTAAATAACGTGATGTACAGCTATGTATCTTTATCACCTCTTTCTTTTGAGGCTCCAGAGCTATATTTTTTTATGAAATAATAAAAGAAAAAATGGAAAAAGGCACTAAAAGTGCATATCCATGTGGCAAGGTTGTAAAATGTGGATTTAGTTGATCAAAGAAAAGACATGGACAGTTTGCAGTACAAATTGTGTATACTGTTGTTATCACTTGATTGATGTATTGTTCATTTGCCTTTTCTTCACAAATTACTTTCACAGGAGTATTGATTGGAATTTTTGGATCAATTGCTTTTCATCTGAAGTACAGCATTGCACTGGTTAAAGAAAATACTAATACTCCCACTGTTTTATTCTCAGAACAGTGTACAAGTCATTGGTCTTGTATACTTTTAAGTTTCTTTTAAACTGTGCATTTCTTTCCTTGACCTTTTACTGTGTGCCTGACACACGCAATGAAGAAATGCGACTTTGAGCCCCACGTGCTCATGCTTGCAGTAAAGATTCTTTGAACATTGTGCATGGTTTTTCCTTGGAATGTATCTGCAAGGTTTGTGTTTATAATAAACATAGCTCTACAAAAGTACAAAGAAGTTATGACATATAATACATACAGGCTTAACAAGAGTCTCATATAAGCTTCTTCTTAACTATGGAAAGGAACAAGCACAATCACAATTTTTTTCTGTTTTTATCATTAATCTAAAATGTCCTACACCTTTAGGTACTATTCCTCTGGCATCTGCAGGATTCTGAGCTGACTTCCTGAAGCTTTCTCTCTTTGCTCTAGCTTGCCTTGCTTATGACTCAGAGATAAACTGCTTCCAATTACTTCTTTGCAAATCAGTACATATCCTGCAAATGCTTCCTTTCATTGCCTTCCAAATATCTGCTGTATTCACAGAGATTTGACAAAAAAATATATCATTCTCCTAGGTTTCAGTGGTTCTATCTTCTTTCCTACATGCTGTTAGAATTAAGGAAAAAATTATCGTGCCTCAACAAAGTTGCACAGCAAAAATTCTGTTTTATGTACTTTGAAAATTTCCAGTGTATTGCCACAGTTCCAATTTTATGTCACTTAGAATTCAGAAGTTTTATGTAGACAGGTACTGCAAAATTAGCACAATATCTGCCTCATTGTTTTATGATCTGCAAAGAAAGGAATAACCACATACATTTGGAAAATTCATTTTTTTCCTCTTATTGGAAATGACATTATATAGAGTTGAATTTATAGCAGTACTAATTATTAGCTAGTGTCTAAGGCTGTATATTGTTGGAGTCAAGAAAAATATCAAAACCATATCTAGAGAAGTGTTCAAAATTACAGAATAGCAATGATAACCATGTAGTCCATCATGTTCTTTCTTTCAGATGAATATTTCTGTACAAATAAAGGGCTTAATCAAAGATAGCATTCCATCCACTGGTTATTTTCAACAGACTGTTTTCAATGATGAGAGCCTAGAAGGAAATAAATGGTTAGCATTTTTGGATTCAGATAAGTGCAAAGCTATAGCTGTGGCTATGGCTGTCTGACACAAAATAAAAGAATGACAATGGCAGGAACCTGTTGTTGTAATAACTTTACTTTCTAGAAGACTGCAATTCTATTCAGCATTCTTTGCCTTGCCACGGATGGTTAATGAAAATTAAATTCCCTGTGCCTAAAATAAATGTGGGAATTCTGTGCTATTTCATTCCTTAAAGTAAAGGAGCCTCACCATGTCACAGGGGAGTAGCAAAAACAGCACCTGCCTTAGGTGTGAGCAGGTGGATGACCTGCTCAGCCTGGTGGTGGAGCTGAAGGAGGAGGCAGAGAGGCTCAGGACCATCAGGGAATGTGAAAGGGAAATAGACTGGTGGAGCCGCGTTCTGCAGCCTTCCCAGGAAAGACACCCAGAGAATCCCCCAATTTAGTCTGCAAATCCAGTACCCTCTTGCCTTAGGGCAGAGGGGGCAGAGTTAACAGTGTCAAGAGATGAGCAACAATGGAAACAAGTCCCTACCAGAGGGGGCAGGAGAGCCCTTCCCCAGCCCCCCTCACTCCCACCAGTGGTCACGTCCAACAGGTACGAGGCCCTGGAGCTTGTGGATCGGATAGATGAGGTCACGAACCAAGGCCCATCTAGGGGAGTGTCTACAGAGAGGCAGGCAGGTCCATGCCCTGAGGCTGCTGCCCCTAAGGAGAAAAGGAGCCCCCGGAAGAAGGGGCAGGTGATTGTCGTGGGTGACTCCCTGCTGCAGGGCAGAGAGGCACCAATCTGTAGACCTGACCCCTTATCCAGAGTGGTCTGCTGCTTGCCAGGGGCTCAAATAAGGGATGTCACAGAGAGGCTCCCAAGGCTTGTCCGGGAGTCCGACTATTATCCCCTGCTACTGTTTCACGTGGGCACTAATGATGCCATGGGGAAACTGGGGGACATCAAGCGAGATTTCGGAGCCCTAGGGACAGCCATCAAAGGTATGGGAGCCCAGGTTGTGTTCTCCTCTGCCCTACCAATGAGGGGAATGGATTCAAGGAGGAGAAGGCGGATATCGCACATTAACAACCGCCTGCACTGTTGGTCTTAGCAACAGGGTTTCGGCTTCTATGACCACAGGACTGTGTCTGATGGCCACCAGCTAGTGGGGAATGATGGGAACCACCTCAGGAATAGGGGCACATGTCTCTTTGCCAAAAGGCTGGCCAACCTGGTGAGGAGGGCTTTAAACTAAGCAAGAAGGGGGAAGGGGAGTGTCACACAGACAGGGCAGTCAGTACCACGCAGCCAAAGTCAGATGGCATCCAGTGGGAGTATGGTAGTGGGGAAGTGAGGATAGGAGACGATTATAGAGGGTCCTCTTTCAGCCCTCCCGGGAAACCTGCAGGCTCCCTTACTTCCCTTAAATGCCTGTACACGAATGTGCGAAGCATGGGGAATAAGCAGGATGAACTGGAGATCTGTGTGCGGTCCCAGGGCCATGATCTCATTGGAATCACAGAGACATGGTGGGATAGCTCCCACGACTGGAGCGCTGTCATGGAAGGCTATGTGCTCTTTAGGAAGGACAGGCTGGGAAGGCGAGGTGGTGGAGTTGCTCTTTACGTGAGAGAACAACTGGAATGCACGGAGCTCAGCCCAGGGGTGGATGATGAGCAAGTGGAGAGCTTGTGGGTAAGGGTTAAAGGGCAGGCTAACGTGGGAGACACTGTGGTGGGGGTCTGCTACAGGCCACCTGACCAGGATGAGGAAGTCGATAAGGCCTTCTATAGTAAGCTGGAAGTAGCCTCATGGTCACAACCCCTGGTTCTCATGGGAGACTTCAGCTACCCTGACATCAACTGGAAGGAGAACACAGCCAGGCACAAACAGCCCTGGAGGTTCCTGCAGTGCGTGGATGATAACTTTTTGATGCAGGCTGTGGAGGAGCCAACAAGCAGAGGTGAGCTACTGGACCTTGTGCTGACAAATAGAGAGGGACTTGTTGGAGATGTCAAGGTGGGGGGTAGCCTCGGCTGCAGTGATCATGAGCTGGGGGAGTTCAGGATCCAGTGAGGAGGGAGCAGGGCTGTAAGCAGCCTTGCAACCATGAACTTCAGGAGGGCCAACTTTGGCCTCTTCAGAGACCTCCTCAGAAGAATTCCGTGGGCTAGGGCTCTAGAAGGTAGGGGAGCCCAAGAGAGCTGGTTGGTGTTCAAGCAGCACCTCCTCCATGCCCAGCAACAGTGCATCGCTGTGTGTAAGAAGTCAGGCAGAGGGGGCAGGAGATCTGTGTGGAGGAGCTTGTGGCAATGCTCAACCAGAAGAAGGCAGTATACAGAATGTGGAAAAAAGGACAGGCTCCTTGGGAGAAATACAGAAATGCAGGGAAGCGACACGGAAAGCTAAGGCACAGTTGGAATTCAATCTAGCAAGGGATGTTGAAAATAACAAGAAAAAGTTCTTTAAATATATTAATAGCAAAAGGAAGATCAGGGAAAATGTGGGTCTGCTGGTGAATGGGGTGGGTGCCCTGGTTATGAAAAACACAGAAAAAGCCGAGTTGCTGAACGCCTGCATTGCTTTGGTGTTTACCAAGGACAGCCCTTCAGAGTCCCAGGCCTCAGGAAAAAGAGGAAGCGTGGAGAGAGGAAGACCTGACCCGGGTTGAGGAGGACTGGGTGAGAGAGCACCTAAGGAAATTCAATACCCACAAATCCATGGGCCCTGATGGGATGCACCCCAGAGTGCTGCGGGAGCTGGCGGATGTCATAGCCAAGCCGCTCTCCATCATCTTTGAAAGGTCCTGGAGAACGGGGGAGGTGCCGGAGGGCTGGAAGAAAGCCAATGTCATGCCAGTCCTCAAAAAAAGTCAAGAGGGAGGACCCAGGCAACTACAGGCGAGTGAGCCTCACCTCCATCCCCAGAAAAGTGATGGAACAGCTCCTCCTGGCAGTTGTCTCCAGGCACGTGGAGGACAAGAAGGTGCTCAGGAGTAGTCAGCATGGATTCACCAAGAGGAAATCCTGCTTGACTAACCTGATCACCTTCTATGA
>VZSV01000146.1:1377671-1423248 GCA_013398735.1 Nothocercus julius | reverse complement strand
AGGGCTACAAGGACGATCAGGGGCCTTTAACATCTGCCCTATGAGGAAAGGCTGCGAGAGCTGGGCCTGTTCAGCCTGGAGAAGAGAAGGCTGAGAGGAGACCTGATCAGTGTCTCTAAGTACCTCAAGGGAGGCAGTGAGGAGGATGGGGCTGGCCTCTTCTCAGTGGTGGCTGCTGATAGGACTAGAGGAAACGGCCACAAACTGAAGCACCTAAAGTTCCATAGGAACTTAAGGAAAAATTTCTTAACAGTGAGGGTGACACAGCACTGGAAGAGGCTGCCCAGGGAGGTTGTGGAGTCTCCTTCTCTGGAGATCTTCCAAGCCCACTTGGACGCAGTCCTGAGCCACATGCTGTAGGTGACCCTGCGTGTGCAGGGCGGGTTGGACTAGATGATCTCTAGAGGTCCCTTCCAACCTTAAGCATTCTATGATTCTATGATTCTGTGATTGTTTTTCCAAAAGTAAAATCAAATCAAAATAGGGCTGGGAGGTAAATGGAGTCATACTACAGTAGTTCATGGATAATCCCCCAAAAAACTTTAGACAGATCTATATTTTTGGTTAAGCAGATACATATATCTTTATTTGACTTTACCTTCTGAAAAAGGCAAATGAGAACTGCTGATGCTTATAAGACTGATGAATCATCCCTGAGTGCTGGACACCATGAATGAAGAAATAAAAAGAAATTCAAAACCCTTTTAAACCTAGCATTTGATCTTTGGAAAGAATCTGAATTTTCTGAAGATTCATAACCAAACCAATTATTTTTAAATAAAACTACTGGTAATAATTCCTAGAAAAAAAGATAGCACTCTGAGCCAAGCTATTATTTCTTGTCTCAATCTTAACGTAACATATAAAACACATTTTAAATTCTTATATCATAAGAAATAATATAAAACAAACATTTGTGAATTTTAAATTATTGCTTGCTATTTTTTTGAAGAATAAACACTTCCCTTCTTCTTCACACATACTTTTTTCTATAGCAGTATTAAAAAGTGTATATCATACAGATAATTCCTTCAAGAATACACTTCTCAAAATGTCTATTGTTCTCAAAGCAGTGAGATTACAAGAGCTGCCAATAACTGTTATAAATGTCCTTTATGAAAATGACCAAAATCTTCCATCCTTGTTAATGGGAATAAAAGAAACTACCCTCACAGAAAAGAGGTGCTTCCTTCGTTAATAGGAACATCTCTGACATATCATGAAGTAAGAAAAATGAAAAATGAGTAGAACATAACTCTGAAAATTAAAAAGCAGACCATACTAGAGCTAATTGAAGATAAGGATCTAAAGTTAGATGTCTGGTTCAAAAGTCAAGAATTATGATTCATGGCCATGCTTAGTATTCATATTCTTATAAATAAAGGCAAATTTGTCTCTCATCTTGAAGTAATTCGTCCCTTTTCTTTTTTATTCTGTATTAGCATTTATACAAAACGTTTTTTTTAAACTGAGTTCATTAGGAAATATCATTAACATGAAGCACTTTTTGCTTCTTATTTTGTCTCTATTGAGGGATTATACTCTTAAAATAGAGCGGATAGTATACTATACTTTTTTTTTTTAAGGTTTATTTAATTATAGATTTGCCTTTGCTTTAAAATATTTGTTGTCATATGCACAGACAGAGGTAGCTGGCTGAAAGACTCTATTAGCTATCATTAGGCAGCTGTAGTCAGGACCTATAAGATCCTTATTTGAGGGCACTGTTGTTGTAGTTGTTTTCATCTGTTTTGTTCTGGCAGCTTTCGCAAGGAATGGAGACACTTTGCAAGGAAGACATGGTTAACTGATAAGTATAAAGCAATTATTGGCCAGCACGTGCAGAAGATGGCAAGTACATGGGCATAGAAGACAGCAGCCTCCAGCAGCTTACCTGTTTTTTTATTTGTTTTTTGTAAGTTTTTGCCTCTTTATGTTGGTGTTTTCCCCTTTGAATTTTTGATCTACTAGCAGTCCCTTACCAAAAGTCCTACCAGTCTCTGTAATTTTCATCTTTCTTATCTCTGTGCAAGCTCTTTCACAGGCCTTTCTCATCTGTTTGAGCCAAGGTTTCACAGCTGGGGCATATCAAAGCTGGATTCATGTGCACAGGCAGCTAAATCCTTGGGGGGAACCTACAAAGAGAGGGTTACACTGTCTAGCTTTAGGCATTGCAGCTTAAGAAAAAAGTAAGCAAATTGTAAAGAGGCAATAAAAGAATAAGAATGATCAGAAGTCTAGTAAACATAACCCACAAGGAAAGGATAAAGGAAGGGGAAAGGGAAAAGAAAGGAGATGGGAGGGAGAAATGGAGAAGGGAAAGAAAGGAGTAGTTTAAGAGACTATTTGTATGAATAAATAAAATGGCCACAGGGATATAACAAGAAATAATGGGTATAAGGGAACTTCCACTCGTTTATGAAAAATCTTCCTACCAGTATAGATAGTTCAACAGTGACCTAAGGAGGATATTAATTGTAATATTTTTCAGAATATGATAGATGTCTTAGGACTATTTAATAGTCCCTGGAAAGTTCTGCATCTGAAAAGATATTGATGACATGCTTGTTGCAGAGGTCCACTGTGTTAGAAGAGACAAGTTATCAATCTTCAAGTTAGAACTTCTGGAGGTCTTTTAGATATCTTGGAACCAAGCCACAAAATGTTATGAATATAACTTTATGATAACAGGGAGAGCACAGAACAGCTTTGGTATGGTTTTGGTGGTTTGTATTCCTGTATTTAGCTGGAGTTTTCTGAACACTCTAGGCTTCATGCCCAGGTATATCACTTTTCTGTAATGCATCCAACAGATTGATCAAAATGTGAATAACCAAGACCAGAGCATCATATGCCAGAATCCTCTAGCCAGCTGGAAAAACATAAGAATACCTTTTTTTACTGATGCTACTATGCAAACTTACTGTCAGTAAAGAACTCAGAAGTACATCTAAATTTTGACTAGAAATTATGTCTCATGATGGAAACTACATTTGGGCTGCAAACTATTCAAACTGCTTATCATAGCCCACAGTTAAGTTCTGCTATTGCGGTTCTAGTAGCTGACTTTCATCTGAGCACTGGACTGTCTTTGTACTGTTGGCTCAGGCAGATCCAGCTAAAAATAAATAGAGCTGTATGTCATCTACATGGCAGAGAATCATTCTCAAGAAGTTTTATTACCAATTAGTTTAGAGATGAAGGCACACTTCTTTTGTTTTTCAGTTGTGTGGCCTTCAGGAGGACGCCTCTCAAGGATACATATCCCATGCTCAGTATTGTTGTATACTCACCGTGAAGTTCTGGAAATGAAAAGAATGCTTGATCTCATTCTTTGAAATTGAATCATCCCTGTGTGCCACTGGTTTAAACTCAGTTTATACTGGTATGAACTCAGATAAGGTGTGTGAATCACTAAAAGCATCACTGCAAGACATTATCTCATAAATTTCTTGGCTCAGGATATTACTGTAAAAATCAAGTATTTCTGCTTAAATGATGACATTGTTTTTATATTCTTCTATATTAACGTTTAGAAATACATTTAAACACAAAATAGCCCCTTCAATACTGATACAGAGTTGAAAAACAATTTAGAATATTATTTTTATACCACAGAGTTAACACTTATCAAATTAGACAATTCTAAGCCTAAATACTAGACCAATATCCAACTTCTCTGTTCTCTGATAAAAATTAAAGTTGAAAGAAAAGTAATAGCTAGAATATTAAAGTTTAAATTAAATAATACTCTTTAAATAGTCTCATAATCCAAAAATACATTAAATGAAATAGTAATCCCATTTCAAACTTACATTTTCTTGGCAAAGTTGAATTTTATGTCTTTCCTCATAATAAGAGTTGCCTTGAGGAATTCTATTGGGAAAAAGAGGAATGAAAAGCATTACTTGCTAAGGAATAGTCACAATTCCTTTCCACTTCAGTAAGAATGTTTTATCATCTGAGTTATTTGAAACTTTAAAGGCATTAGGAAAAGGTGGAATATTGCAGTTTAAAAAGGAATCTCATAGAACTATTTTCTTATAGGGAAAGAGCAAATAATTTTACAAAGGTTAAATCTAAATATTTCAAGTTAACCAGCTCAAATGAATAACATTACCAATGATATGCCAAAATGGTGTAACATCAAAGATGTTTTAAGTGATATATATATTTCATACATACTTATACATGTATAAATGTTTTGTTATAATTCCGCTCTGTGGGTCTGAATCTGGAGCTATGTAGAGCACAAGATGTTTCCTATTGACCTTGTATTTCTTTCGTTTTAGGTCATAAAATTTAATCTCACTATTAATTTGAATAATCAAATTATATTTATACATCCAAGTCTGAATGATTTATATGGCTTTACTTTTATCAGTATATACATCTGAATCAGACCTTACTTGTAATGTTCTAATTGCTGAGCACTTTAGAAGATCTTTTTTAAGCTTTTATTAAAGCAGTTCCAGTTTGTATAGATAATCTGCTAGATTCGAAACAGCAAGTCAGTCTGAAAGATGTTAAGAGGAGAGAGTACTTATCTCACTGTGATTAGGGTGTCATATTAAATCCTCTGTAAAGAGGTTTCAAAACCCCTCTAACAGAGTATAAGAACTTGAGGCATAAAGCTATTGCATAAAAGAAGACCACCTGTTGTGTTTCTTCTGATAGTGTTGTGAGTTATGACAGAAAAAAAAAATCATGTTTTTTTTTTTTTTTAATCCAACTAGAGATAACTTTTGAAGATGTAAAGCACTCCAGGATAACTAACACCCTCTTTTTGGCCAATAATTATTAAAGATGCGTTAAAGATGCTGTTGCAGTTTGAAAGCCATGGTGGTGGTGGGGGGAAGGAGATATCAAATACTGTGTTAGCTATACGCCTGACTCTGGCAGTATCAGATTCATGAACGGTCTGCCGACCATAGGACCGATCGCCCCCTCAAACAAATAGTCGAGTTCACAAGCAGCATGATTTATTCAAATGCAACGTTCACAAGGCAGGTTTCGAATGTCAGTACAGGAAATTCTCTACTACAGCGTGGTGTTTTTGGCTAGCTCTGATGTACAAATGTGTAATCATCACTCACCCCAGAAGATGGGAGAGGGCTCTCCGTCTCGAGTCTCCTCAGGCGGCGTCCCAGCCCGAGGGGAGGAAAGGGGGATCAGCCCGTCGACTGACCCAGGAGTTACGATGGAATCTTCCCTCCTCACTTCTTAGTATCCTCAGGCAGCATCCCAGCCGGAGGGGAGGAAAGGAGTTTAGCCCATCAACTGACCCAAGAGTTACAATAGATTCTTCCTTCCTTCTCTTTTTCCTCCTTAGTTCATCTTTTATACTTTTCTTTACATCCAGGTGGAGCTTGAGTGACTATAGTCATACTTAATACTGTTAGTGATTGGTGAAAAAGTTTCTCGCTTTCATTTAAAGGTGCAGTCAACTGAAAATCTGGATGCTCAGTGAGGAGTGGTCGTACCTCGGAGGCGGGTAACTTTGGGGATGGAGGTGTGTTTTGACATTATAATGAACTTATAATGAGCAAAGTTCAAGAAAAGTTCATCCGAAAGGAGTGATTTGCCACCCTTGCTGGCTCAGCACCGGACATGTTCTCGTGTATCTCCCCTTGGGCAGCTGCTGTGCGGCTGATCAGCGGCCCAGCACAGGGAGTGCAGCAGAGTTTGGCCGCGGTGCCTTCACTCCGCTCCAGCCTCCGTTACTCCTCTCTGCAGCTGCGGGGAGGGCAGGTTGTGCTGCCTAGGGAACCATGGAGGAGCAGAGTCTGGGCCTACCAACCATCCTGGAAGTGGCAGCTGTGTATCACCCCAAGCAAGCTCCTGTAATGCCTAAACTGCTGTTAGTCCCTAGTTTTCTCTAAGTTTCCCCTTTTCAAGAAATTCTGCCACAGATGCACAAATTAATAATAGGACGGAAGTTGAGGTTATATAAGATATTTAATTCCCAGATCTTAACATTTATTATTGTATAATATAATGTAATATAAATTATATAATGCTGTTAAAATTGTTATTATTTATATGAGCTATTTAAAAAAGTCAGTAGCTATTTTCTCTAAAGCAAAGGTTATCAGCTTTCCTAGTACTTCAAACCTGAGTCTAAAATCTTCAAATCACTGAAAACCACTGAATACATTCTCCATACCTCATACAGATAAAGTGTTAAATAGTCCACTTTTAAACATGCAAGACAAGCAAGTCCCTCACTGCCTTTGAAAAGTAGATCAGGCTCTCTTCTAAATTCAGAAACTACCAGATGATGCTGTCATTGTCAGCCCCTCATACTTTCTTCCTTAACCCACTGTATCTATGTGAGGTACAGTCCCACGGATGGCCATAGATTATTTGCCAATACTGGAGTTACCCCTTAACTGTTTATGAGCTACACATTGTTTAAGAGCAACAGACTGGGCTACTCTGGCATATAATGTAATAAGGTTGAGGGAAGCACTTCCTCAAATGGGGTACCAAAGAGAGAATATACATATATACCTACACATATCAGCTGGGGTGGCACAGAAGGGACAGATTGAGGAAACAGCACAAAAGTAAGATTCAAATGACATGTTAAACCAAATGAAATGTTGAATTATTATTCAATAGTAAATATTTTAGATTGTCCAAACTTATTCTAAAAGTTTCAGAATTGACTCTTTCTTGAATTTCTTGACTGTTTCTTGACTGTTTCTTACGCTTCTTAAGCTTGTTGACTGCTTCTTAAGCTTTGGTTTCTGTTTTTCTGAATCCATTGTTGTTGTTCTTTTAAACTTTTTCTTTTTACTACTATAAACAAATCTCTTTTGCTCCTCATTGGGATAGTCTTTAGGGAAATATGAAAGCAAAACAAATAAATATTATATTTGGGATTTTGAAATGTGAAACAGTTTAAGCATTCTCAAGTATAGATTTAGCAATACAGTGATCAGTGGTAGTAAACATTTTTGTTTTTACATTTTTATTTTAAAATATTTGATTAGAGTAGTTCTGTTCACATTTACTTCAGAAATATTAATGCTGTGGGAAAAAAGTAAGACCATCTGAAATTAGATAATTAGCTGCATAAGTTAGACACTTGTCACTCTGCCTTACTCCATAGTTGATAGACCCTGAGAAGCTTCTCCAGAAGCTAATTCAGGTACAGCTGATCTCCTACCTTAAGCATTTTAATTGGGTATCCTAAGTTAATGCATACAAATCAAAGTCAGCACACTGCATTTGAACTTGAAAGTAACTGTGACTGTTGTGTCTACATATAGCTTTTTTTTGGTAAATTATCTAGAAAGTTAACTCTGCTTGAATCATGTTAAGATTCCCCAGTCTTCACAGCATAGGCATGGTTTTCCTATGTTTACTTTCTTATCTGAAAATTCATGCTCACAGAGCCATTCAAGTGTGAGATCTAGCATGGAATGAAGGGCCTTCCAAAAGGTCTTTGAGACAGACAAGAAAAAAATAACCAATATCATGGCAGAATTCCTCCTCTCAAAACCTGCTTATATGAATGCTACAGATATACTACATATTCTGATTAAAATAGAGAAAGTGAATCTCAAAGATACCCCAGTTTGCTGAGTCAGGCTGTTATATCTTGCCAAAAGTGCTCTTCATATGTATCAGTGGTTAATTCTGAGAAAAACATACTTTGTACAAAGAACATAATAAGTTTAAGGTTCATTTAACTAATTATTTCCAACAATCCTGGCTTTAGATTAGGCAGAAGGAATAAGCTAGGAAACATACTGAAGACCTATTCAGCCTGATATTACTTTTTTTCTCATTTTGAGTATGCTTTGAGAGGTAGTTTAATAATATATTTACATGATTGCTCATAAAAATTTAATTATATTCATTGTCTTTAAGCTCTACATTTTCCTGTCCTATTAGAGTAAGTCATGGTCATTATGCTTCTCTCCTCCCTTAAACCACTATATTGCCACAAGCAAAACAAGATAAGTAGGAAATTTATCTGACAAATGGATGGTGAAATTTCTGCCTACCAAATGGTTTTCAAATCAGAAGTAAAAGCAGCCTTGGGAGATAAATCTACAGAGTTTGAAACAGCCATACAGAAATTGCCAAAATAATCCCCTGCATGCCCCAAAGCAAGATGTAAATTAAGAAGCAATACACTATGAGTGTAATGGACCATGTACTTTTCATGCTTCCATTTGTCTCATGTAAACAGCTCACACACTGCACCTCATGGGAATAATTACAAAATACCAGAATATCTGAAATTATAAATATTAAGATAGAAGAGAGAACGACAATACTTTATTTTAATAAGGCTTCTTATAGTTAAAAAAAAATGTTAATAATTGCTCTCTTGTTTTCTAATTGTCAACTTACATAGGTTGAAAGTCAAAAGAATGAAAAAGGCTTTGGGCAAAATCAGCAGGGGAGATATGCATTCTGTCTGTTGAAAATAGATGCTTGCTGGCTGGTTGGCATGGCAGCAGCTTTCTGTGCTGGCATACAGGACATAAATATTTGAAAAGACCTGGGAACTTCTAGTCTTTAAAATCCTAGGGACAGGTTGGATTACAGAGTTGATATTTTGTCCTCTCTGTGGTAGAAGACAAATTGGAGATGTATCAATACTTAACATATGTTAAAACAGGCATCAAGAAATTTGTCAAATTCTCCACCAGAAGATCATCTCAGCAGGTACAATCTGACTCAGTAATCACATGATTGCGATTACAGTGGAATTACACTGCAATCACATGATTCATTCTTTTCTTTCCCAGCATGAATGTAAAATCAGGGACATTTTGTATTTTAAATTTTAAGTGTCTCTGGGAAAGTAAATATGGTGTGTGTGGCCATATAAATTATAAGAATTCTGGTAAAACTGAATCTACAAAATTGTGCTTTTTGCACTTAATTCTGAAATTGACATCTTATGTGAAATCTTAGCCTCCCAAATTAATTGTCATCATCTCTTCAAAAAAAAAAAATCCTTTGAGTTGGAAAAATAGCTAAGTCAATTTTTTTTTCATAAAAGGCCAAAAAAAAAGAAAAAAAAAAAGACAAAAGGCAAACTTTTACACTGAGTAGTTAATTACCCAGAGGTTAAGACTTTCACCAGAAATGTGAAAGACATATGGGACAGAAGTAAACTGTAGATAAAATTTAGTCTACTGGTCACGCATAACAATACCAAGTCATGATGTCAAACTCAACTTTCATTTTCCGACACTGAACTTTAATTTAATCTTAATTTAATGTTCTGGTTTAGTGCATACACATAAGTCTTGATAAAGTTTAAGAACTTACGACAGATCTGTCTATGCAACAGTCCTCATGGAAAAATCACCTGTACCCTTTCCAGCACACACTTAGAGGAAAAGAAATCCACATACACTTACCTAAAATGCATTCTCACTTACACATACTGATTGTGATAAAATAATCAGAAAGGAGGAGGTTCTACGTCAAACCCAAGCCTCTTAACTTGGTACCTGGGCTGTAGGCTGTTCTAAGGTTAAGAATGTCCTTCCCTCTTCTTTTTGAAGCAGTTTCACCATGTTGAAAAAAGCTAAAAAATTACAGGATTAAAAAGAGCGCAAGCATAAGGATGCCTGATGGTTCAAAATCTCACTTGAGAAAAGAGACCTGGGTTCTGTTCAGTGTTCCAAAGACTATACATTTTATGTGAGGTAGACATTGGGTAACATGTATAAGTAGCTTATGAACAACTGTAAGAGACTGTTGTGGATTGTGTTTGTCTCGACATTGTTGCCCTACCATTTAGGACTTCTTGACCTAGGCATCCCATCTATCAGCTCAAGGTGTCTTATCTCTATACAATTTACGCCTTGGTATCCCATCTCTGGGAGGACAGGGATATCTCCATACAATTTACAACTTCTATGAATATTGCATCCTCTTCTGCACAGCAGCAGGTAAGCACCTCACTCACTATATATAAAACTACAGACTCATGTTTAAAGGGGTCAGTAAACATGTTTCAGTAAAAAGAGAAAAAAAAAATCTATCAGGTAGAGTAAATAGGCTGTGGTAAGTTTTGCACAACCATTGCCTATCTGTAATGTGAAAATTCTGAAAGGAAAATGTCCCTCCCTTTTTAGAGTAGCAGAATGTAGATTGCTCTCTTTAAGGTATTTTTATAGTACTTATTTGAAGAAGAAGGCACAGCTACTTCCAGCTCAAAGATCTGGACTGGTTAATTTCTTCAAACAGTGTTAAAGATTAATGATATTCATTATTTAGATTAGCAAATATGGAAGAACTATTTTGTGATTTATACTGCATTTATTTTGGTGCTGAATATTGTATTGGCTCTTAAACTTTTATCAGGTACTAGATCCTTCTGACTACACCTTGTTATCTTGTGAGACAGTCCATTCAATTCCTTCTTGTGACTTTGGGCATTCTATTTCCTAAAAGATTCCCAAAACGCTTATTCCCAGTAAAGAACTTATACAACAATAAAAGTAATTTTAATGAATTTACTACAGTTTAAGATTTCCCATATAAAAACCGTTTTTGCTAAATATCCTGAAATTTCATTTACTTAGTTACTCCAGCTTCTATATGTACCACATATTTATTTCCCTTTTTTTTTTTTTCATCCAAACTTACTTTACTTCTGTTTGGTTTCTTGAGGCAATATATACATCATCCTTGTGTTTCAGATGTCTACACAGGCATCCAGATAAGGTATTGTTTTCAGAAAACCAAAAGAAAAGACAAACAAGCAAACAAACAAAAACTACAAAAAAAAACAAACCTACCTAATATGTAGTTTTTTAATTATTACTACTATTCTTATTTCCATTTTCTTATTCAGTATTCTAGGTGCACAGAAAGGGAAAGAAACCTCCTACAACTTGAATGGCTTCTGGAAGGCTGAGCAAAACTCTATGCCTATTTTCAGATTAATAGTGTGAAAACTTCTTCATAGAATGATTCCTCATTAGTATTAGCTGGTGCAGAGGTGCGCAGTCGCATGTCACAACGTAAGGTTTGCTTCTTCCTCCTCCATGCACTGGTACACCCTTCAGCTAATGACACTGAACATTGTCTTGACAGCAAAGGCAGATACAAGATGTAACAGTAGTGCTGTATCTTTAACTTGACCAGTGAGGGCTGTTTTTTATCCCAGTGGAAACAAGCTCCCCTCTCTCCTAATGATATTCTCCCATTCTTCTCATCTGTGCAAGTATTTTCCCCTCTTCATATCTTTTTTTTTTTTTTTCCTCCTTTTCAGTTCTTGTTGCTAGACCTACTGGAACTGACTTGGATACTCCTCCTCTTGCAAATCTTACAGTATCGGTGGAAAATCACATACGTGGATTTAGAGTCTGGGATGTTCCCAGTGAAGCATCTGCGCTAGTAAGAACATGTAGTAATACAGGAAAATCAAACTTGAAATTAGTAAAATCTGGCCTTGTACTGAGATGTCTGCTTGTAAAATTCTATGTTTACTGTGGACATGGAAATAAATACATGACAGCGTGAACAAGATGACCATTTTATTGGAGCAGTTGTTGGTAGCATATTATTGTTCATTTCAGTATAAGGCATGATTCTCCTACACTTGCTTACACTGATGAGTATGCAATTCATCATTCTGAGCCAAAGCCAACTATTCAGTGTGAAGAAAGCAGAAAAAATCAGGACTGCATCTCACTATCAGCACCACAGCTGTTCTCACTTCATGTCCTACTTGGTAGCTGAGTTACTGAGAAAAGCAAATACTTTTTTTGTCTTATTTCTACACTAAGTAAATGTCATAGCAACCCATTAGCACTGACAAGGTTCTTGTTTCTGACTATTAATTTCTTTAACTCTTCTCTTACACTGACTGTTTTTTCATGTTTTAAATCATCATCCTTTAATGCTTTAAATGCTTCAAATCATGTTTAAAGCATCATCCTTGAAGTTTACATGTAATCACAGTGTTTGATTTTTCCAAAATTAGAGGATACAATTAACTTATTTTATTCTTATTATACACTTCTATTGTCTATTGTGCTATGAAGATTTGTATTGATTAGGATATTCTCTTTGTATTCTCAGTATTTGTATTGATTAGGATATTCTCTTTGTATTCTCAGTACTTTCTTAAGCATCTTCTGAACAGAAAGTGCTTACTTCTGCATACAGCTACAAAAAAAAACTATAGTATTTGAGTTAAATTAAAACAATGTGGCTATATATGTGGAACTATTTCTTACACAACATGATAATTTGACTCTCTGAAATACATAAAAAATATCATAAACCAGAGTACACTGTAATCAGTAGGAAAATCTTTACTCCTTGTTGCTTTGTTTGCTTGAGATCAGAGTCACATAGTAAAATTGTTTTTTTTTTTTATTTACGTACATATTAGGGTAGCAATGGAAATTGATACAGTCCAGCTTCTCAAAAATATCTGGTAAATCCTTTGTACTTTTTCAGAATCCCAAATAAGTCCGTATGTCTATGTTTGAACTCATTAGATGTATTTTATCTTCCTCCTCTGCATCATTTTGAAGTTCTACAACCTGAAGTTTGTCAGAGTATAGATGGATCATCAAGCTGAGGACACCAGGCACCGATTGTCAAAGCTGTCATGCCCAATACCTGTGAAAAAATCCTGAAGCTTTCTTGCTTCACTAATTCTATTGCTGCCACTGAATGACGTGGTCTACTTAGATAGAGTATGAAGACTGTCCCTGAATTTCTACACTCTTCGACAAAATTGGTTCCAAAATGAGGGAAGCAGAGATAAATTGCCATCTGCCTTTGACTGCAGAGAATCTGAGTACGTTTATTTTCATCTACGTGTTTCTCCAACTAATTGATAAATGATTACAGAGAAAGATGACAACTTAACTTACTGGTCACGCAGGACATATATATTGTTCTGCAATTTTGCGTGGATTCAATCACTGTGTATAGTTAAGCTGATGAAGAAAAAGTAAAGGGACAGTTTAGATGCTCAGTATTCTAGATGGCTGCACTGTTTCATTATGAAATCTTGATAAAAATTGATTTCAGGAACAAACAAGTAATTTTTATGCCAGTCAAGAAAAACAGAACCAGTAAAATATTTAATAGGAGGTACTATAAAATATTTTGGCTGACAGAGAAAACTGTATACAGTGCTACAGTATGCTACACCTCCAGATTATTCATACCTACATCAGTCTTTACATAAGCTTCTCTATACGCAGAAAACGCACATGATACAGAAAAACAAAAACAAAAACATGTGGTGGAAAATTCTTTGACTTTTATCTAATCCAGTATAAAAGTTACTAATACTGGCTCTCCTGGTGGAAATAGGTCCTTATCCCTATTATATGAACATAATAGCCTGCTATAAGTATGTAAGGTAATCTCTTTTATCACGGCCTAAAAATGCTTAATTTTTTGATTCTAAAAAGCAAAAAAAATATCCTCAGAATATCCGCTGAGGTCAGAAGTCCTTTACCTTTATTTTTCTTAACTAGCTTATTTCTACTACTGATAAATGTACTAACAAAAGGTATACTATGAATACTCTTACGCAATTTATTAAACATTGGGACTACAATCTATTTTTGATACATAATAGTCAAGACTGAAATACAAACTATTATCTGGTTGATTTTATAATAATGCACCAGTTCACAAGATGGCATTTTTCAGAGCTACTCCTCTGGATGTTTCATATAAAAATAAGTTTAGAATAAAACACAATTTACTTATACATAGCGCTTTTTTGGGAAGGCTGTGTGAACATTTAGTATTCAGATTGATCTGCTATTTACGTTTTGCTTCATTTAATTTTTAGTGTGAAACAATTGGGTTTGCAGAATTCTAGCTTTTATGATTGCAATGACACTGAATGCAAAGCCCTATCAGTGAACATAACAATGACCTCAAAAGATAAAAATGGTCAGGAATTTGTTACACTCAAAATTTTGTTATGAGCAAAAAGGAAAAAAAAAATATAGAAAACGAAGAATTTGCTGTTAGTATTTCAGCAGTTTAATAGTGTATGTTATCTAAATAATATGGAAAAACTTTGTTAAAATACAGTTAAAATTGTTGAGCAAAAAGCCCTTCCTCTTCTCCGGTGTTATCCTCACCTTTTCCAAGGTCCTGATGTTGACCATTGAAGAATTGGGGGTGGGCAGTTGAGGGGGGTGTTACAACAAACTGGGGGCACCCCCAGGCCTTTTGCCAGGATTAGTGTGATGTCCATGGTGGGACCTTCCTCCTCCTCAGCTTGGGGGTCTCCCTGGGCAGCATGACAGCAGCTGCAGCCCACGGTACACAGAGGACTATTGTTTGGAACGTCTGGGGGAGGTCAAGATCACAGACCCCATTTAGATGAGTGAGAAAGTTGAATTCAAAGTTGAACCTACTTTCTTCAGGTAAGACTCCATGGCACTTAATGTAATCCCTCAAACTAAAAAGCATCACATGGGAGGCAACAGACTTTCTGCAGAAGATGACCAATTAATCCTTACTTTTCAAAACAGCATCCAAGCAGAGACAGTCATTGTGCGAAGCCTAATGCTTAGAATATTTAGTGTTATCTTCTAAGGTTTTAAATGCCAGCAGGGAAACCAGAAATTAAGATTCATTTTTGAGTGAATCTCACTTTTAGAGATTAACTCTAATGAAGAACTAGGATAATGATGGCCATTTGTGTTAGTGCAGGGTATATTCTTTCCGTTAATTTATATAAATAGTGAACTGTAGCATAATAAGTTTGTAATGCTACATACTGGAACATCTTAGGAAACTGTGCTGCAAAAATCATGTTATGATAATTACCCTAAACCACGTTGGCAGAATCAAAGAAGGAAAGACACTTTGAAAAGTCGCAGGTGTTTGCTCTCTGGGAGTATCATTAAAGTTAGGCAGCCACAGTTATAACTAACGAAGCATGAATACATGGTCAGTGTTGGATAAGAGTATGTTGTCCAAACTGCACTGCAGAAGAAATTAATAAAATGTAAAAACTGGAAGGCTCATTTGCAAAAAGAAAAAAAAAAGAGAAAAGAAAATAAAAAGGAAATGTAGAGAAATGTAGAGCACTGCATAAGTAGAATTAATCTAGTGGAAGATGGAAACTGGCATATGCCAGTACTCACCATGTATTTGGTCCAACTTACTGACTTTCAGCAGTCCCTGGTCTCCTTCAACTTTCCTGCCCAAGTAATATGTAACTGTAGTGTTCATCGGTCCCAAATGCAGTCACAGCTTTAAACCCTTATTTCTTGGCTTCTCACTAGTCCATGGAAGTCAACCCTGCATTTGCCTTAGCACACACATGCCATGGAGAGGCCACTTGAGCAGGGTGCTTGTCCGCTGTCATCTCCTTCTTTGACATCTGTTGTTTTCCGTGTCTGACATTTTTTTCTTTTGGGCATCCACAAGTTTTTTTCAACCATACTCTTTCTGTCAGTCAAATAACCGTGCAACATCTTCACACCATACATATCAACACACCAACATTACTTACACGTTGTAGGTAACACAGAGACATGCTGCCAACACACATGCCTGGTTTACACTTGGTCTTCATTCTACATTTGTTTTCTGTTTTCCAAGTATTTACAAAATAGTTTCATTTGCATACAAATGTTAGCGGTCCCAAGATTTAACCAATCTTCTATAAAGAGGAGTAAGACTGAAGAAAGTATCTACCAATGCCATAAAAATTCTACAGCTGTATATTGTGTAAAAATAAAAATTTATTAAAAGGAAAGAAAATCACGTACAATGATAAACTTCATTTTGAAAGATAAACTTCATTTTGCTGGAGTATGAGTATTCAAAATATACTTTAGGAGACAATTTTCACTAAATGCTTAAACTGACTCATATGAGTAAAAAATATTTTTTCAGAAAAACTCTCTGTTAATACTGAATGAACTCTTTTATGAGACAAACGCCTAACAGCTCAGTAAAACTTAATGCCAAAGGAATATGAACTAAAAAGAAAATGTGTGTGCTGGCTTTTTTTTTTGGCACTTCCCTGTTTTCACTAAAATGCTGCTGCTGGAACTGCACTAGTATGTGTTCCCAGTGTTAGCACCTGGTATACTCAATTCCTGAAAGAATGGGGTTTTGCAAAGGACTTTTTTAATAAGAAAAAAACCTTTTGAAATTCACAAGCAGATAAGAAATTTTGTTTCTAAGTCATTTCTCATCTCTCAGTTCTATAACCATTGGGCAATTTTATAAAAAGAGAGGAAAAATCCCCTTATGATAATGTTCTAAAATTTGCAACTAGCCTCATTAGATTTTGTTAAAAAAGAAAAAAAAAAGAATAACTCAAAGAGTTATTCAAAGTTGTGAATCTTTAATAGTGCCATCCATAAGACTTTGAGTTAGGTCCCAAAACAGAAGAATTTTCTTGCTGTCAGCAAGACAGCATTTCTTTCAGACAGCACTTCTTGCTGTCTAAATAAGCAGACTCTCATACCACCTGCTGCCTGCTTGTAGTTCCATTCTGGAACATCCAATGTAGCTATTCCTTTTTAAAATGAAGAGTTCAGTTCAGAATATAGCTTATTTTACCATGAGCCAGTATCCAATAGCAGTTGCTAGCAATATTTCCTGTGTCATTTGTAGTATTAATGGGGTGATAACGTTAGAAAAGAAGAGTAATAATGAAGGCTTCAGATCCTAGCTTGGTGCAATTAATTCACATAGTACCTTCTAGGACCCACTTAGATCTCATTTGCACATAAAAGAAAGATCTGTGAGAGTGCTGATTTATGTTTCGGTTTTAACTTATTCTCTAGCACATTTGATTCTAGTGTATACAAAGGAGAAACACATTTATTGGAAAATTTCTCAGACATACAACACTGGGGCGTGTTAAATTGATGTTAGGTCAGCAAGAAATAGGAGCTTTTTAATATATGTGCATGTGCTAATCTATGCACATGATGGAACACAAAGGTCTGAACATTCATACTTTTACTAGTTATTAACTTTTCCAGAACAAGTGTGTAAATAAGGAAAATCTGGGTGATATAACCCAGCTAGATTTCAAACAAAGCAGTCGTGGGCAAATTAGATTGTTGTATCAAGAAATAATTGCTTAAAGTTATGAAATAGAAGTGAACAGTAAATGACAAGCGGAGACAAGCCATCACCAAAGTACTGCAAGAAACTCTGTTAGGACCCTATTCTGTTCAGCACTGTCAGGCAGAGCTTTTTGCCTCTCCTTCTGTTTCATAGCAGAATTCCTCAGAGTCAGGATTTTATTGGAATAATGAAATGAAACAATAAACTACTTAAAAAGAGAAGACTTTAAATGACTAGAACAGACAAAATAGAATTGAAAAGGATTAGTAAATAAATGTCTCTGTGATGCTTGTTTCTAGCTTTGGCATCAGTCAGGTCAGTGACTTCCTGGGTTGCATCATTATCTGCCAGCAATTTTCACAACCTGCTAGGGCTCTCTGACTGCTCAGCTCAGCAGCTTCTGCCTGAGCTCCAAGATCACAGATCCCTGCTGTGAGTCGCCTAAATAGACTCTTCAGCTCAGAAGAGAAATGAAAGGAGACACAATTGAGGTCTCTAAAAACATGAGAATCACAGAGGAAGAAGGTTTCAATTCTTACAAATATGTGAATTTCAGAGCACAAACGACAGCTAGAAAGTAGCAGACAAAGACAACTACAGTTCTTCATGTAATAAATAAACTATGAAACTCCTTACAACATGATATAGCAGATGCTAAAGGTTTGCCCAGACCCAGAAGAAAACTGGACACGTTCATGCATGAGAAGTTTCTGTGTACTAAGTAGACAGGAATGACCTCTAGTTCACAAAGTCATAAATGACTGCACGCAGGGAGACTAACTAAGTGTCAGAGAGATTTACCCCAAACATCTGTTTCTGGAGGCTCAGAGACAACAACAGAGCACTCTGAATCACACTAGATCTTTCCAGTGGCTACAGAGAGAGTCTGGAGACACAATTCAGGTTTCCTGACATAGTCAAGTCAGCTATCTTTCTCAGGCAGTCAGTATACATCTGGGCACATACAACAGGGATTCTCTACATTATAGTAGGGCCTCTACTAATAATGTGGTATTCATCATCACTTTACATGAGAATTTATATGCCAGCATATAACTTCTTAAATGAATGAGGTTCTTAAAAATTATACTATGACACAAACATTGACAAAACTTTAGCTGTATACTAAGTTTATGCTGTCACCTAAAGCAAGTCTCTTCCTCAGAATGAAAACAGAAATAAAAAGCAGTGATACAGCTGGAAAACATTCAGGAAATAGCTTTTTATTCCTTTTTATTTCAGGAAATATGCTCTAACATTATTCAAGTAATAGCAATCTTCTAAAAAAGAACAGGACGTGTATATATATGTATATACGCACAAGACCAAAAATAACCTTTTTACTCTTATCTTCTTCTAACACTACAGCTTTTGTTTATGCTCTGACACCAGTATACATATTGTAAAATACAGAGGAAGGAAGAGGAGCAAAATAGCAGAAAACAAACTAGATAAAAACACAGAATATAAAATTTGAGTAAGCATGGAGTACAACTTTTTAAACAGAGCATTTTATTAGGCACACATAGCAACTATTTTTGCTGTTTACAGGCATAAAATTTTATATAAAGTCAGAAAAAAAAAAAGCTAGGGGATAAACAATAGAAAAGGTATGCAGAAGTTGTATTTAGATGAAAGTCCACCTTATCAGTCTTGTCTTGTTCCATGTAGCACTCTTGGTGCTTAAGTCCTTGCACATTAGCTAGCCACAAAATAGGAATGGAGGAGTGGAGTAATCATGTATTCTCTTTTACATCAGAAATAATGGATTGAAAGCCCTGGGGATATAGTACATATATTCATTACAGTGAAATTCAAAAAGGATTGTGGGGCACTATGAATTCAGACAAATTAAGATTTACAATAGTCTTTTGCTAGAAAGTAGCTGCAGTCAGAGCAGGTACTAAAAGGCTCCATCTGTTGAGGGACATTTCCTGATGTTTCTTGATGAATACCAAACTTACAAAAAGGAAAAAAAGAAAAGAAAAAAAATTTAGAAAAAAAAAAAAAGTATATACAAAGACTGCACAGAACCTGTAAGCAAAGTATTAGTACTGCAGAACGGCAACTGTTGCTTTCAATGTGGGAGAAAAAGCAGCCATAAGGGTATCTTGCATTTGCCAGTAAATCCAGGATACATACACTTTATGCTGCAATTATTTAACAAAATAATACTGACTTCCTCTGCTATACAACCTAAGATTTTCTGAGAAAAAGCTCTGTAAAAAGAATAGATATTATTATATATTTACAACTGAGGCTTGAGGAAACTCACTGAAGTTAAAAGGCCCTTAAAGAGAAGGGAAAGAAAGGAAAGAGGGTGAGAAAGTACCACTGGACACAAGTCCTGCCTGGGAAGGATCATGCATAGGAGGGAGTCATCAGGCACAATTTATAAATGCATTGTGCCAAATTGTAACTCAGTAATAATGATTTATTCACAATACTGAGGCAATGATCACAGAAGGAATAGTTAAATGAACTTCTACTTTTGAGAGTGAAAAGATTGTTAAAATCCAAGGTCAACTATTCACTAGAATGAGCTGTGAAAACATCAAGAATTCTAGTCAAGGAAATAATGCCCAAATGGACTTTCTCATGTGTGAACTCTCTAATAGCATGGCAATCAGAAAAATAATCTGAATGATACTGTTTTACTTTTCAGTATTCGGGAGTGAAAGTGGTTGATTCTGGAGGGTTTTTTTACTGTCTTCGGGAAAATGAGTACATATACTTACAATTTTTTTAAAACATTCTATAGCAATCCTTTAAAAACATTACCATTGCAATATTATTGGAAAGTTGCACTGACAACTTAAAATATTCATTGCACTACCAAATTCCTCAACAAATTGCTTATCAAGGTCTGAAGGGAGTCATATCCATAGAGTCTACACATTTAACACCTACAACATCTTCAGAAAACAACTTTTGCAGATTTTTGTAAACACTGCTTAACGTATCTCCAGTTTAAAGAAAATATAATCCAGGCAGAGGATCATATATGTTTGACATTAAATATGACTTTAGCCTTTTGATCACCATGCTATGAAAAAAAGAAGCAAGGTAGTTCTGAAACAAAACTTTGGGGGGAAAATACTGCCTGCCAGGTAAAACAAAGAAAATATTTTGTGATACAGAGTCCACCTTCCTTTGTGTTCATTGTGGGTGACTTATCTATATTTTTTTTTGTTTTGTTTAGTTTTGTTTTAACCATAGTTAACGTAGCGTTTTCCTAGAATAAAATTCTTTACAATAGCACTTATTAAATATCCTCTTAGTGGTATTTTTTACAAACAGTTAAGTTGTGCAGCAGAATATTCCTTTCTTACTAATTGTTTAAAGATCTCCAGTGGATTAATTCTGTTGAAGCCTATTTTTAATATATGATGGGAGCAACACATCAACTAAAACTCATTAAGAATGAATTTTCTCCTCTTTATTTTTAGCTAGTTCGTTTTCCCTGATATGCCCTTAGAAATTCATCATATGCATCACGGAAATCATCTGCAACTCATCATATCAAATGAGTTTTTTAATGCTTTTATATTTTACTAGACAACCATGAGTTATTTCGACATCCTTAACTAGTCTTTTCTGTAGTTTTCATGTGAGTAACGTGATTTTGATTTTTTTTTTTTTTTTAGTCTTTCCTGATGATGTTTTTCTGTTCCATACTTTAAGAGACTTGCAGCCACATTGGCCATTTTTTTTCTCCATTCTATATTTCTGAGAGCTCCAATTTATTGTATCCTAATTACAGTGTCTTTCAGAATTCCCTAGCTGGGGTATTAGTTTGATACTAACTCAGAGAAAAAAGTGCCTCCCATTGAGTCAGTAGCACTAGAAAACTTGCTGTAAAACTTAAGTGTTCCTTGGAGGTCTCCAACTGTACTACTAATTCAGACTGAATCTGTGTAGGTCGTTAGGTCTGACAGGATTACAGTCCATGGTGGCATGACTGCCTGAATTCATAGAACACTATAGGAAATTTTAGAGAATGTTTTTTTAAGAGAGTAGTGTTCTGGTGGGTGTGTAGAAAAGAGGTCAGTCTCACGGTGATGAACTGAAAATACCCATAACAAATGAGTTATTTAGCATAAATGTTTACACTAGTACTTTCTCTTTCCTGATGGAATGATATTTAACATGTCAAAAAAAACATAATTGCGACCTTACGAATGGTGCATTAATTTCTTATACTATGCTATTTGTATTTATAGATTTCAGATGGCAAAGAATGAAGAAAACATCTTGCAAAATAAATAAACCATTCTGCATGTATAATCGCCAATCATACACATTCTTTAAAAAATGTTCTAATATTTGTTAAGATATATCATTTAAAGTTGTATTCTCATAAATTTTAAGATATTTGGATGAATAAGCACAATAATGTGTGAAGCAAAAGAAAAAAATATTATAATAGTAGCAGTATGGTAGTACTAGCAGCAGCAGTAGTAGTAGTAGTGGTACTAAGTGGTATTAAGTTGTGCTGGAACAAGAAAGGTAACTCCTTGGTACCTGTGAACTACACCTTGTCAGCTATATTTGTTAAAGTTTATAATGGATTTATGACTTCAGTAATAGCAAGGCTAGATAGTTTTAGAGAAAGACGCCAGTCTATTAAGCATGATAGAAGCAAACTACAAACTTATATACCTGCCTGTTGTGTTGTAGTTCTGCTTTAAGGTGCTCGTTGACTATATTTTACAGCCAATGTGTGATTCCCTGGAAAATATCTGACTTCCCCTTCTAAGAAGCACCACCCGACTATCTGCTTCTAGACCTTAGGATTTATCCAACCTCATTCCTTGATCTCAGATTGATTGGGTGTGTTGGTATTGTAATTTGAAGCCAAGGGGCAAGATATCAAATACTGTGGTAACTATACGCCCGACGCTGGCAGCACTGGATTCACAAACAGTCTGTTGACTGTACACCTGATCACCTTCAAAACAAGTAGTCAAGTTCACAAATAGCACAATTTATTCAAACGCAACATTTACAAAGCAGGTTTCGGATGTCCGTACTGAAAATTCTCTGCTACAGTGCGGGGTTCTAGCTAGCTCTGATGTACAAACGTGCCATCATCACTCACCGCAGGAGACGGAGAGGGCTCTCAGTCTCAAGTCTCCTCAGGCATTGTCCCAGCCTGTGGGGAGGAAAGGGAGGAAAGAAGTTATGATGGAATCTTCCCTCCTCCTTCTGTCCTCCTTAGTTCACCTTTTATACTTTTTTTATTTACATTTAGGTGGAGCTTGAGTGACTACAGTCATACTGGCTTTTGTTATTGACTGGTGAAAGAGTCTCTCGCTTTCATTTAAAGGTACAGTCAACTGAAAATCTGGATGCTCAGTGAGCAGCGGTCGTACCTCAGAGACGGGTAACTTTTTGGATGGAGGTGTGTTTTGACATTATAATGAACTTATAATGAGCAAAGTTCAAGAAAAGTTCATCCGAAAGGAGTGATTTGCCACCCTTGCTGGCTCAGCACCGGACATGTTGTCGTGTATCTACCCTTGGGCAGCTGCTGTGCGGCTGATCAGCGGCCCAGCACAGGGAGTGCAGCAGAGTTTGGCCGCGGTGCCTTCACTCCGCTCCAGCCTCCGTTGCTCCTCTCTGCAGCTGTGGGGAGGGCAGGTTGTGCTGCCTAGGGAACCGTGGAGGAGCAGAGTCCGGGCCTACCAACCAACAGTATACCATCCCAAGCAAGCTTCTGTAATGCCATAACTTCTGTTACAACCTAGTTTTTCTCTAAATTCTTAATTCTCTAAATTAAGCAATTCTTCCACAGTTGGGATTCATGGTAACCTTTCTCAAATATACGATAAAGTACTTTAGATACCTTTGGAGTGTTAGTCCTCATTTTAAATACAAACCAATACAAAATCTTGAAAACTACTCAGGATTTATATTGGGATTTAGTTGTTTTGTATGTTCAGATCTTGATCTGACTGCCATTTAATGTGAAACACTGAAAATTATTATTCAGCTGCAGCTATTACATGAATGGGAAAATCTGATTCTTGTGTGCTCAGTTAGTTTTAAATAAAGAGTTTCCTTTAAAATGATTAAACAGAGATGTTTCCTACATGCAGAGAATTCTTATGGATTATGATTTTACAAATGTTATTTTATATTTACTGATCTAAGGAACAACTGATAAGAAAAACAGGCCATGCCCCTTGTTTTCTTTTTCCTTCTCTGCATTAAAATGAGAGGTATTTTGAAAACTAGAAAGTATTGCTCACTAAGGCAGGCATAATGTTAAACACAGTCTTTGTAATAGAGTATGGCAGCTTGCCAGGAGATAAGCCTCACCACAGCACTGCCTATTCAAGTGCATGTCTCTAACTTTCTGCTACAAAACAATAATTCATACATTTCTAACTGCTCCCTCTGGCTCTTATCCAGTTTGTGTATACATTGGTCAGACAGCATGACCACTCAACAGCGACTTTAAAGCAAATTAAAAGTGACTTAAAAAGCTATCAAGTGGAACAGGAACCAAAGTTTTGCCTTTATTGGGGTCTTGCATGTTCAATAGTCTCTGAAAACTTAGAACATTTTCCATTCAGTCATGGGTGGCTGCAATAATATGCTAGCGCGAATTAGTATTTGAGAAAATACTAATGGGACTAAACTAATGAGAGTAAACATGAATTGCCTGTGCTAGCAGATATAAAAACCTGTAAGAAGAATTTCCTGTAGGAGTTTGAAAGGGAAAAGAACAATCCAAATCATCATCCAAGTTCTATCTATGTCAGAATTAGTAGGGGTCTGTGTAATGCTTAACAAGACAATAACATCCTGCAGTAAAGGTCTATGGATTTTAGATCTTCTAAATCCTTTTAAATAGGTTATGGATAGGTTTTGCTTCTAGCTTGCTGTTCAAATGGAATGCTCTTTGTAGCTCAGCAAAGAACATTCAGGACCTTTAAAATAGGATGTGATTTTTGTAGGGTACAAATAAAAGTCCAGTTCTTTTCCGATCCTCCACAGTGAGCCTTGTTCATCTTGTTTGTGTTAACTATTCAAGCTCATTTAAGTTTCTCTAACAGTAAAGGTATCCAAAAGGTCTTTCAAGGCTGACAAAGATGTATGGGAGACTTGTGCTACTCTGAAAAGGCAGCTAGAGCCCAGTAGATGATATCTCACGCAGCATTAAATGCTGATGAATTAGCATCGATTGTATGAATTGCATCAAATCCTTCATCTCATATGGCAAAAAGATGTATATGGAGAATATCTTTACAATCTCCTTATGAGGTAGACTAGTGGCACTGTAAACAGTCTCAGAAGAAAATTACATCAACTCTTTTAGCTTGAAAATATCCAAACCGAAAGGATACAGAATATATTTTGAGGACCATTCCGATTCATCCACAAGGTCATCCCCTAACTTTCTGTCAGCTTCACTACTTTTCCTTAAACTTTGTAATGTTCCTAAGAGAACACAGAAGTTGTCAGCAAGGCTTCATCCTTTAATGAGAAGCAGTTTCCCCTCTGACTTGGAGTCTAAAATTTTTAATATATAATTCCTCTTCATATTTTTTTTTTAATTGCAAAAAGTATGTAAGAATTAATACAAATGTAAAATATTCCTTGTTACGCTCTGGCATCATTTGCATGTCTTTGTCTTTACTGCCTCAGCAATTTAACTTTACATTTCACAAAAAGAATTGTGGCAAAGCTTTTAAATTCATTTCTTCCTGTAAATGAAAATGACAGTGATAGACCCTCAAGTCAGCTGAATTTTTTGTTAAAAAGATATACATAGCAACTCTAGAGGTCTTAAGTTGTAATTTGCTTGACAACAGAGAATCCCTGAAACTGTGATGAAGTTTTTAAGCAAATTCTCATAATCTCTTCTTTTATGTTGCAGAATCTTGTATTGTTCATGGCCAAGATCTCTTCAGATTACAGTTGTCAGGATTTTCCTTATATAAAATTGTTCTTCAGAAAGAATTGTTTAGTTTTTACATTACAACAAGTATATCTTCTTATCTTAGAAATAGTTCATTCATTCTTACTTCCTTTTACTGGGACCAGATTCATAGATTGACACAGAAGTATGAACAACAGAAAACAGGATTAATTTCTGGGTAATTTGGAGGTATATCTATTCTCACTTCCTACCACATCAGGTCTGTAAGTTGTTCCTTGCATTTTTCTGGCCCAAGATATCTAGCAGTCCCCCAGTCAATGCCCAGGTAAGATGTAGAAATTATCAGAAGCCAGAGATCACTCCAAACAATAATTTGAATACAGCCGCCATGTTTTGGAAAGAGTTTAGCTGTACGGGCAGAAGTTTTGTCGAGCTAATTGGCCCCACTGCCAAACACCCTTTCATTTATTGCCGTAGACATAGCCTGTGTCTCTACATGTTATAAAAGTTAATTATATACTAGTAGATGCTGGAGTTAATGGTTATTGATATATTTATGATATTGATTAATGTATGTAGCTTCCTTCCAGCCTTAGTGATAAAGAAGCTACATCAATATTAGGCCTTATAAAAAAATGATTTAGAATCCACAGCTGAATTAATAAGCCTGCACACTGCCAGAAGATCAGTATCTCAGTAGATCACTGAGCTAGTCTCTGTCTTCGTCATGCTCCTTGGACATAGCTCGTAGTTAAGACTTGGAATTAGTCTGCCTGTTTGGAGAGGACTTTTTTCCTTCATTCACATCCTTTGTGCACTCTGTCAGCCACAAGGTACAGTTTATCACTCATAACCTGAATTAAGTAATTCAACATGGATACAATCCCTATTGTTCAAACAATTACACATAATGAGCCCAGTCTTCATAATTTTTGGTGAGAGTATATTGCAATAAAGAGTGAACACAAATTTGTTCTGTCCTCCTGAACTGTCCTCTTCTCCTTTGTACTCTATACCTTCTGCAGCAAAATACTACCATTATAATGCATTTTTATTTATAGATGTGCTGATTCATATACCAAGTCTACTTAACCAAGTTACCTGGAATTTGGATTCTCACCAGAATTACAAAATCAGATAGTAGCATTAAAACAAGACAAACTTAGTGATGAGGCACACAGGATTCAGACGGCTAGCACAGCATTTTTTATTTTATTATTTTATTTTTATGTAACACATTTCTTTGGAGTCCAGTACATAACTCGGTTAGTTGTGGACAGGTTTAATCTACTCAACTGTTTTTTTATGGGACTGCTATTGCACACTAATAATGAACATCTCAGTAATAAAAAAACAGTATTTTTTTTTCGAAGATAAATGCTCTAGAAGTAGATAGGACATCTTCCAGACATGTGCTGGTTATTAATGTATCAAATATATCAGTTCATGTACTTTCTTTTTCCGTAAGCTAATGTACTTACAGTTTTCAAACTAAGACAAGTCTCATTTCATATAGATTTATTTTAACAGTACAGTGATTTGTTTCCTTCTCTTAGGATTATCTTTTTGGGGGGGGTAAGATTAAGTCTGGTGGAACACCTAAATACCTAATTTATTATTACCTTTATAGAAATATTTTAATCATGCATCAGTATATATATATAATTTTCATATTACTTAAGGGAAACATTTTTAGGAAACAAGCTGTTTTCCTACTGGCAAGATAGGATTATTGATGACTAAAAATAAGAGCATAACTCAACTTTTTAGACACCTTTACAATGTCTTTATGCTCACAATTATTCTTCATGATCAGAATCACCATCAATGTCTCTTTTTTTAAGTAATTCACTGAACACAGAATGATCACAAAATCCTCTGATTCATACAAGATTATTGGATACTACATGCAATTTCAGGAAAGGACTGCTTTAAATATTTCACAACAGTTTCATTCTAAATACACAAGAAACTGATAACGTGGTGTGGACTTTGGGACTCTTGAAATGATTTTGCCTTTTCCTCTCTTTCAAACAGTACACCTAGAAAACATACACAGAAAGAGAGGAATTAGAAATCAGATATAATCTCTATCATACATAAGACTAGTTTTAAATGAGCTGAAAAAAAAAAAACACTTTTCTTAAGGTTTTCTAAGGTTTTTCCATGGAGGAATCACTTTAAAGCATTTTAGGCATAGAAATGAATAGAAAGGATTTTTTCAACAGTGTTAGTAAGTCCACTAAAAGCTATTATTTTATCATGCAGACCTTGGCTATAAGAAGACTATCCTTACTTCTACACATGCATTTCTTAGAAAGTAAAGGGATGTAGGGAATGTAGGTCCTGAGTATTGCCACCTGCAAGTATATACAGAGATCTGGCCCTGGGAATCCTGATTTGATTAAACTGCTAACAAGAATCTTGTGATAAATAAATGCAATCTGAACAGGCAATATTATTCACTAATGTTCAGCAACAGACTAGGTACTATTACCAGGTATTAAGTAAACATTATTCTTGTGCTGTCCTTATCACTACACAACACTGAAGATAATCATTTTTGAACCTTAGCTTTTGTTCTGTTTTTAATATATAGCACTATTCTGAGTTGACAGCATTCCGGTCTTGCTGATTTATCAAGCTGCTTATGTGCAATTCAATTTTATCTGTGTGCATTTTCTGTTGTACTAAAACAGGACAACACAGACAACAAGGATACCATAAGCTCAAAAGTTTCTCTTCGCAGTGACTTGTTCCCCTCATGAGTCTGTGAAGCTCACCAGTGTGATTATGTTTCACTTATCAGAGATGCAGAAGCATCAGGTTGTTTTCCTTCTAGCATTTATCCTTGATAGTTATTCCTCACATTAATCCACAATTCCATATTGATCCAGATATATGTCTTATTAATGACCTCTAACTGGGCGATAAAAAGCACTGTGCTGTGGGCATTTTCATCTTACGGAAAAAAAATGTCAAAATGTGCCAGCAGCATTTATGTGATATTATGGTATTTTTATAGAATAGTCAATACATTTATTGTGCGTAAATTCCCATAGCACCGTAAAGTCAACAAGATTGTGTTTGGCATTTATTTCTTACAAATATTCATTTGTATTTCATATTTATTCATGTTTGCATGAAATATCTTCACCTAGCTAGTTTGTTAAAGTTACAGGTGAGTAAGATCATAAATTTCAACATGGCTCCACTCTGAATACTCTGTGAAGCAGTAGATTGGAAGCATAAAATAAAGTGAGGAGAATCATGTCATGTTCTCCTGGGAGACATATTTTACCCTTCAGTTGCATATTAGAGATGCATGTTTTAGAAACAGAGGCAGGGCACACAGTACCTTCCTTTCCTGAGATATATTTCTCTGCCTAAAGCAGAATTTTCCTTTTGGCAGCATGTTTCAGAACTGGCAAGTTCAACAGTTTAATCTGTTTAGCATTTGCATTACACTTCTTAATTCAAAAAAAAAAATCATCCTACTGTTAGGGATTTTTGCACATAATTCTAATGCACGTTGACAAGATTAGCCATTTTTCCCCAAAAGGGGTTATATAGGCTACTAGGATGTCATAATTTCTATGAGTCATTTTAACAGTATATTCACATTGCATTATCCCTCATGTTTCTAGCCAGACAGTCAAGCAAAAAATATATATATATATAAATGTAATTCATAAAGGTCTGAAAAGCATTATTGTTTGAAAGAGAAAGGTCATAGCCTGTTTACGTGATACAGTTTATATAGTGCAGTCCCCCCTCCAGTGTTTATTAGCAGAACTACTTCTCCCTTGGATACAGAGCACAAGCAGTGCTCCTTCCACAGGGAGCTTCTTGCAGATTTTTGCCATTAGAGCATGAAATTGCTAATCAACAAAAGAAGGCTTGTAAGTGAGAAAATTTTCTGAGGTTTTTTTTTTTTTTTTTTTCTGCAGAAGAATGCAATCCTGAATAATTTTACCAATTTATACCAGTTGTCTCTAGGGCAAGCAACTTACTTGGACATACCTATTTTAATACTCTGAAAAGTCTTACTTTAATATTGACCTGAACTAGTTCGTGTGCATATGTCTAAAAAAGAAATTACAAACAGTGTATTAGTTTTACTTCAGCAATGTTAAAATACACATGTCTGTGTGCAAATATACACGTCTATATGCAGGTATGCATATTGTTGTGTATTAGGAAACAGTTTAAGGTTTATTCCACTTGCCTGCTGGAGAAGGCCTGAAATCTTTGTCATTTTTTTTGTCAAAAGGACAGTATTAACAAAGGCAAATTTCCTAATTCATAGAACTGTTTTACTACAATTTAGCCTTAGTTACCGGTCATTGTTCTATTTCACTCTACAGCATTTTATCTCCAAACGTTTTTTTTATCTTTGGGATTCACCTGCAGCAACCAAAGCTCCCCATGGCTGGAGATGAGAGTAACACCAAATCAGAGCAGCATCTGAAAATCTGGCAGTCTTGCAGTCCCAACAGTGCTGTTATTAGACTGCATGTTTTACATTCCCACATATACTCTGGACTACAAGACACTACTGTAAAGTACAGAAAAGGAGAACATTCCTCTGGAGATTGCTGAACTCCTTCGACAGTGAGTTGATTATTTTAGTGCAAAATAATCAATAAAAGGTCCAATTCAGAGAGCCTTACAGCAGGTGAATATATTTTTTCATGTGGTAGGCTAAACAGAAAGCAACATATTCAAAATGTGTCAAGATTATGCCCTGTGTGTTCCTTTTTTCACCCCTTTTTCAATCATTTGAACCTCAGACATAACAGCACAAGCTCCTCTTTAGAGTTATTTTGTACTACTACATAATACTTTGTCTCAGACTAATCACTAAAGGAGCCTGTTATATTTTATACTCAGCATCCTATTGCCCCTTGAGACCACAGTTTCACAAGCAACTGGCTCAAGGAAAGCTAGTCTGGGGAGTTTCCTGCCGTGCCTGCCTCATGCTTATTCATGTGGCAAGGTTCATTATCATTTCGTCACTCTCCATCCTTTTCAAAAGTCTGGATCATTTCACAGGACAACTGTATTCGCACAAATAAGTGTAGGAAAACTGCAATACTACAGTGAGAATGAATAGCAAGGGGTGGGAGCACATAGAAAGTTCTTTATTTAGTTTTGCCCTTACAACTGGCATCATGTGAAATGATGACATCTTCAGAACATCATTGAACAAGACAATCAACCTTCTCCTCTCCCTTGGGGTGGGTTACAGGGTGGTTACAGCACCTGACACCAGCTAACTATAATGTGAACAATGTATTTAGACTCCAGAGCAATACCTAGATCATAGACTTCGCCCAGCACAGCTGTGTCAATCAATCATTACTTTTTGTCATATCTTTATTCATAGCCACAGGTAATAATGTTTGCTGTTAAAAACAACTAGTAACCTAGAAAGTATGCCACTAAAAAGCACACAAATGCTTAATGTTAAAATGATCTTGTGGGTGGCTAAAATTACTGTTTTCATATTCTGTGATTTTAAGCAGTTAACGACAGATTTCACTGGAAATTAGAAATGGAAGAGTCAGGCCAAGTAACCTGTTGTTGCCATGGTATTGTAATTAGAAAAAGAAAAGTATACAAGAACTGCAAGGTGGCTAAATTTTCTACAAAAATCCTTCAGCTATTGTGTTAAAAATAGTGATTGTTGTCCTTCATTTACTTTAGGTAGTATACTTACTTCAGAGAACTTTATAGGCACATAGAGAAGAATTTAATGAGATTGAAGTTCCATGTAGGTCATATTTCATGCTAATTAAAAAGCGTCATTTTGAATGAAACCTTTGGTGCCTAACTCTCATTGCTGTTGACTACAGCCAGCATGGACATTTCTCCAAAATCACTGGTCATCACTTAGCTAAAACTATTTGTGCCTATATTGTATGAGCACTTCAACTGTATCTTTAAACTTCCTAGGAATATGAATCTCTCCTTCTAAAATGTGCCATGTATATTTTCTGACATTAATTATAGATTGCTTCACAAAAAAAAACAAACAAAAAAACCTCTATGTGATAACCTTTTATTTTTTTCCTTTTAAACAGTCCATTAAAGGTAAAAATACTAAAAAACCTGCAGAATGCAAGTGTAACTCCTGATATTTTCTAATGGATTTCAACTCTGATTTTATATTTACACATCTCAAGAAAGAGTCCTAACTACATGCTATATGGACAAAATTCACTCATTTCGTCCCTAGACACCTTTTATTTTGCCTGGAATAATTAAACCTAAATTAATCTAATAGCACTTTCTCATTTGCTTTGCATTCCACAAAAGAATGAGGAAGAAGATACATTAGCACAAGAGTGTAATATATACAAATGTAAGAAGGAAAGCAGAAGAGGATTTGCTATGCTTCTGTATTCATGACTTCTTACTTATCTAGTTTTGATGATGTATTACTCAGTATGTGGTGTTTTTTGAAGGTCATTCTTAAGTGTTTACCTGTCCTTGTATACTGCAAATATATTGATAAACTGAAATCTGAATACTTCAAGACAGCAGCTACTGACAAATTGGGTATTTCACTGCTGAGCTTCTCTTAAGGATGAGAAGCTCATCTTCTTAGGTTGCTATTCACATTAATACCAAAACAAATGAGTTTTCCATTCTAAAGTGGGAATAAGATTTTTTAGACAGAAGTAAATTGGACTTTCCCACACTCATGTGTATTAATCCAGAATTTCTCCCATTGCTAGCAGGTATTGGATCCCAAATATCTCCATTTATATAAAAATAAAGCAGTAAAAAAGGCACATTTAAGAGTCTTTGAGAACTTACTCCAAAATAGAGATTGGAGCAACAGATATTTTTTCCAAGATATAGGCTTCTAAGTGATGATGAGGGATGAAAGACGCCTTGTGGAGATTACGGCACTGAAACAAGATCAAAGATATGACAGAAACGAAAACATTAAACTACTCACAGGTAAGAGGTGAATAGTGAAGACAAGGTTGAAGCTGTACTATCCTAGAACTATTTCATGAGCAGATGAGTCAAGAGGCAAGATTATCACACAGATTTGATCAATCCTCATGGAATCACTGTAGACAATTGAGACAGTAACAAAACTACAAAGCTTTTGATGAATATGGGATATATATTAAGTGGCTGACCAAAGTCAGAAAGTAATTAAAATAAATACTTTGGAGATGATGTAAGATTGTGTGTGGACAGGAATACAAAGTGTCAGGTCCTGAATGACAGGCCCAAGTTGGGGTTTATTTACAAATGAATATGGCACTGCCTTTGTAGAAGTACAAAAAAATTACCTGTAGAACTGCTTATGCTAAATGGAACTTCCTGTTGGACTGTTTATGCTAACCTGCATGGAGGCTTATTAAGCTTATGCTAACCTGCATGGAGGCTTATTAAGCTGTGACTTTGGTAGGCTCTCATGCAAGTGTTTTTGACCTTGAAGAGAACCCTCCCATCTGAGGCCGGGGCAGTGGCCAAGTCCTGGTCGCAGATGATAGGGAAAGTATGACCCACCAGATGTTACCTCTCACAAAGAAAATGCTAGTTATCGTGATTTGCTGATTTGTCTCTATACGGCTCTTGCCGTAACTTTGGAGACCTCACTTACCGGTGGACACACCATGTAAGATCTCCCAATCGCCAGGAAGGTTCTCAAACCCTCGCTGCAACAGGGGCTCCCCAGCGACTGTGGATCTGGATGATGGTAACGTATTTAGGCAGTTGGTGATGTATCTTTTTCTTAATCGCTATTCTCGTGTTCGTATAGTAATGGTTAGGTGCATTATCTTGCTTATTTTGTCTGTTACTAAAAACGAGCATGTAGTAAGCCTATTGTTTTGTTAAATGTATCATTCTGTATTGGCTTAATATTAATAGCGAAATAAGATCTTTCTTTCTATTGGTGTCAGGTTCTTTCTGTCATCCCACCCTGTCAATTAGCAAAATAGAATAATGCATTGTACGTGACTGTCAGTTTCATCTATGATAATACTGGGCTAATTCGTAAGATTAATATTGTGAATTAATTAAAAGTTTAAATATGGGTATTTGTGTATGTTTGCCAAAGGGATATCATTTCTTTGCTACAGAATTAAATCTTTATACAGCTAAGTGAAAAGTGACGTGACTAAGTTATTGCCCTACTTGTTTATTATTTTTAAACTGTTTTTGTTTTCATGAACAAAAATCAAATAAATACATATTTAAGCTCTGTAAGAATTATTTGATTTCTATTGTAAATTTGTTTCATCTGAGAAGCCTCCACTCAATATCCATTTTTAATTAAATGACTGCTTTATGTATGTAACTTTATTTAAAATACTGTTATGCTATATCAAAAAATCAATGGCTACTTACAGCTATCACATTTTTAATGCTCAAACAAATAGATTTATATGTTATATTTAAAGCAGTTAATTAGCCAAACATCAGTACAATATGACAAGAAATATTCACCTATCTTTTTTTAAGGAGAAAAGAAAAATGTGGATGATATAGTTCACTGGGAATTTTTCAAATTAGGGGCAGCCTATAACTTATTCACCATTAATTAACTGATCAAGCAAAATGCCACAAAACACACAGATCTAAAATAATTGGCATGAATTCACTACTTACATCTTTGCCTGATCTTTCCATAACAATTTGCTATGAGTTATTGTGACTGATTCAAATACAAACTAAAGATCAACAGATCTTCTTAATATATATATAAAGAACCTAAAAACTGTTAGTGTCTGTACTATGTGTAAATTATGACAGAGATTCATTTTGAGTATTTATAGATTAAACCTTTAGATCATTGAACAAATAATATTTCAGCAACCTATAAAACCAACAAATTTAATGATAGGTGTTAAAGCAAAAGAGAAAATGGAGATTATAACTGTAGAAATGTATATAATGGTCATTTTAGAACAAAGATAAATATTACTATCCTGCATTGAAACAATAGAAAAGATCTGTAACATTAAGAAACTCTGACAGGTTTTTGTATTTTAACTATATTTCTTGGAAATCTTTATTTGTCCTCCGTTAGATAATAATATTCAATATTCACTCAATTATCATGGGGCTTGGAGACATATTACAGCTATTTGTATGAGCGCTGAAATCAATTTGGAATTCAATCTGGGTCCCTAGCTAAGAAACTCACTTGTTCAGTCCTTTATGTTCTTAAGATTTTATAATCCAAGGAGAGTTTCTTCACAGGAGGAGTTGGACAGATGTGTAAGTAGGAACTATTTCAGACTTATGCTGAAGGCTACCAAAGACCTCCAATATCTAAAGATAGCTTTTATGAGCTATCTAATTTGGTAAAAATACCAAACTAGAAAAAGGTAATTCTTTAAGAGAGTGAAAATGCGGCTCCTCAGGAGGCATATTAAATAAAATATTTGAATCATGTATCACAAACAGTGAATAGTGAAAGGTGCTATCTACATCATGGATGAGCACAAGAAATATAGCCTGAAATTTTTAGTTCAGAATGGAAAGTAGGACCACATTGCTATGTGTCAATCATGTTTACATGAGGTACATTTATTTCAGGAATTATATAATCATTTTTCTAGTTTTTAGCTAGATTCAGAGACAACCACATTCTTCTCAATGCTAATTTTCTGCAAAGCCAAATTTTCCAATGCTCTAAGAAAGCAAGATGGTAGAAGCCAAGGCACTCCTGAAATAAATAAATATTAGGTGAAGAGATGTGTTGATTGTGAAAATAATTATCTTCTTCAGCGGTCAGCGTATTCAAGGAGACAGGTTTTATTGCCCTTGATTAATTTATCCCTTATTTATGTCACAGAAAATAAACAATTTCAGTCTAAGGTATTATTAGTTGATGTACTCTCATTCTTTGAGTGTCTAGCAGGCAAAGGAGTGAAGCTAACTCCCTTTAGCAAAATGTACAGAGATTTTATTGTCTTTAGTTTTCTTTAGGAAATTCTACTCAAGTGTACTCAAAACACTATGAAAAACTCCCTTCTGTGGCTGATAAAACTATCATGAATAGAACATATATTTGTCTCACAGTGCTTTAAGTCACAACCTAGAATAAAAATAAAAAAAAAGAGAGAGAGCTTGAAGGTAGATAAGAGTAGATTTTTAACTTCAAAGGTGGAGGAAAAGGTATGTGATCTGCTCAGCTTGGTAATTTCAAGCAGAGCAATGGAACAACAACTACTTCCTAATTCCTCTGCTATCAAAGGTGAGCAAGGATTTGGTAAACTACCTGCAGAAATTTGTAAGATAGAGACTTCAAGTATTGCAGAGCTGGATGGGACTTTTCACAGAATCACAAAACGATTAAGGTTGGAAAGGACCTCTAGAGATCATCTAGTCCAAGTCCCCTGCTCTAGCAGGGACACCTAGAGCACATGGCACAGGGTGGCAGCCAGATGGGTTTGGAAGATCTCCAGAGAAGGAGATTCCACAACCTCTCTGGGCAGCCTGTTCCAGGGCTCTGTCACCCCCACAGTATTACCTGATTTTTAATATTGGTGCCTAAAGAGATTCCTGGTGACCGAGTTTCCATTATGAGTCTAGTACAAAGGGCATTATCTAGAAAACTGGCATTATAATGTTAGAAATACAAAAAGGATTTAAAGAAGTCTTGTGAAGATTAATTAGTAATTGCTTGCAGAGTGCTTCGAAGACATAAAATATTGTATCATTATATCATCATTAATAATATGATGTTAAATATTTAAAGGCAAAATACTGTTTCCCTTTTTTTTATAAAGTCCTAATTAATTCCATTATTGTTTATTGTAGTATCAATAGATTTATAGCTTTTAAGGCAAGTGAGGTGAGACAATTTACTGAAATTATTGTTCTAAAGGAAAAAAATGTTTATCATGCTAAAAATAATGAAAAAAAATAAAGGAGGAAGCAAAGGCTAAAGGCCTTTAAAGCAATAAAGAAATCTGAAAGACATAAAGAAAGAAAGCCTTCCATAAACAAACAAGCAAACAAGAACAAACATGCAAAAAGAAAAAAAAAAAAAAAAAGTGCTGTGGAAAAAAAAAAAAAAAGTGCTGTGGGAAAAAAAAAGAAACAAAAGCAAACATACAAAAATAACTAAGAGGATATGCAATTTGAATTCCAAAAGTAAGATTCTGAAAAATAGGTAGCAAATTCTTCCACCAAACCTTTTGGACTTTTAGTTTTTGTTGACTTAATATCTAATATCTGACAGTGCTGCAGGAGGGCAGGCAAAAAACATGCATCTGTCAGTGTATATATACCCTCCTCAGTAGCCCCAGTTTGTGTCTAGACTATTATTCTGCCTAATTCTAGACGAGTATCCCAGAGCACAGTGTGCCCTAGCAGTGGGGTGCAGACCAGAGTCCAATCCAGAAATGTACATAAGGATGAGGCAGAGCATCAGACTTGACCAGTGATGTCTGGGAACCCTATGGAAAGGGGTTGCTGTCAGTGGCATGGACTCTGCACTGGCCCACAGCCCTGTCAGATGGAACCCCAGAGCCTAGAGTGTTGAGGGCCCCAACACTCAGGTGAATATCTGGGCATGAGTCCATATTTCTCTGTATCTGGACAAATATATATATATATGTATATTATTTTTTCTTTTTTTTTCGTTAATCAGTTTCCAAGGAGAAAAAAAATATATATAAACACTATTTGAATCTGCAGGGATAAGGTCAGGAAGGCAAGCTATCTTCTGTAGTGCCATAACTTCTGTGTGGCCCTCTTTTTTTTCTAATTGCCCCCTTCTCAAGCAATTCTCCCACAGTGTCCAGTCATCAGTTTTTGCTTCATGCAGTCATATTAATACTATAGCCTGTTTCACCTACCAAAATTTATTAAAGAATACAAATGAATCCTTAAAGTCTATTTTGTGACTGTTAATCTTTTGTATTGAATACATTTGACTTTACTGAAAGAGGTTGTGGAGTCTCCTTCTCTGGAGATCTTCCAAATCCGCTTGGACGCAGTCCTGAGCCACATGCTGTAGGTGACCCTGCGTGAGCAGAGGGGTTGGACTAGATGATCTCTAGAGGTGCCTTCCAACCTTAAGCATTCTATGATTCTATGATACCTCATCTTTTCTGATGGAAAACCAGACATTGTTTTTCTTTCAGTGAAAATGTCACTGTAACCATCAATTTAGTATTAAAGAATAATGCAACATACAATTTGTTTTTTTGTATGAGTGCTAAAGTAGCATTTTCTTTTCAGTTGTAGCTTATATTAAATTATTTGACATTAAGTTCAAGTGCTTTCAGTATTACTGAAAATGTTTTCTTTACATGAAAGGAACAAGAAGAAGTTGGTAAACATTTTCTTATCAGTTACTGATAAGACTTGGGGTGACATGTAGTTAAATTCTTAATGCAAGGTGTTAATAGGTGTGATTCAACATTGCCAGTGAAGGTGAAAAAGCTTTAAAGATATTCAACCTGATTCATTTTTCACTAGTATCCCACAGAAGTCACATATGGAATTACATTCACGGTAATTACATGATTGGCAGTACAGGAATTTAATTGGTAACCTTCTTATGTATAACTGTATGTATAACAATTTGTATGATAATTTGTTAATATTAAAGCTACCACTTAAATAATTTTGCTAGAAATGTCAATTCTTCCAGATAGGTTTCAGGCAAGCTCTGATTGCAGAGGAGGAGGAGTAGTAAAAGCTTACTCATCAGAAATACCAGAGATCGCTGTTTTTCACTTCTTAACAGTCTTGCTCTTTGTTTTCTGAAATTTTGTACTTTGAGTGATTTCTGTTTCATGCCATCCCTGTACTGGATTTTACTTGCTTGTTATCTTCCTGAAAGTATTATCACAATATAATTTTCTTCTGGCAATGGTCCTCTGTTTTTTCTGTATTTTCTACTTCAAAATTGTTGCATGCAGAAACTCAAAGCAAAAGAAAAGCTCTCCCTTCACATTATTCATTAAAAAGGGAAGCAAATTTTGTCTTCTCTGATTATCAGCCTTCTGCTCCTAAAAAGGCTACTTGCAGTCATGCTTTCCAGATTTTCTTCTATAACACTGAACATCAGAGGTTCAACAATGAAGTTTCAAATGTTCATTCCTAGAGTAGTTTATTGCTAGTGCTCTTCTTAATCATGTTTTTTCTAATGGTGTGTAATACTTAATTGAGAATGAACACTATTTTTAGACAGTTAATTAAACATTTATATTTAAATCAACTCAATTGAAAAAACACACCTAGCTCTCATGAAGAAAAAGAAGCACTGAAATAAAATGTTAATATTAAAAATATTCTGAACATTTTTATTGTTGTTGTTCATCACATGCTCTATTAGAAATGATAACACAAGAAGCTAACAAAACTTCCCAATAATTTGAGGAAAAAAGACCTACTCCACCCCTCCAAATCCTCTGTTCCCCCCGAATACATATGCATACACACATACACTTTTTAAAGAAGATTGGTCAGTAAAACATGAGGAATGTTTTTTATTTCCTGGAATTATGTTTATTTCTCCCCAAGACAGACTTTTCAGCTCTTTGTATATTTTTCTTGACATGAATTAATATATTTAATTGTATAAATACTTCGATAAAGCACTAATCAAAGGAGATCTGGGCAAAAGCGCTATTGTTCTAACAGTTGGGAGGGTGGTAGGAGATGCATGGTCATGGAAAGTAACAGGAACAAAAAAAAAAAAGAGAAAAAAAAAGAGAATTGTGAAAAGATCCCAATGTTCTTATCTTCTTAATGTGAAACCATTTCTTCTAGTATAAGGAAATTGCTGTATAAAGAAATTGCAGTTAAGTGCAATGATCAAAGTTACAGTTCTAATATACATGTGAAAATATAAAGAGACTTCTTTTCTACACAGAATATTTCTATTTTTGTCCCTGAGGAGAAATACATTTTTTACATGGTAAGAAGTAGAATTAGAAAAAAAAGTAATTTTCTTCATAATAAACAAAGCTCAGAAAGAACATCAACATTCTTCTGAGAATTTTACATCTGCTTCTCTATTGGTCTATAGTATAGGTAATTTACATCTGAGTAAAGAGAATGAGAAGTGAGTGCAATAAGCAACCAAAATTAAACTTTTCATATTCCTTTGCCAAAATAACTGAGCAAACAGTAAAACAGGCAGGGACGCAAAGTACGATTTTTAATATTATAGCCATGTTTCTAATGAATTATAAATTGGGGAATCCAAATGCAAGCTTTCAAGAATTTTAGTTTTTTTTTGTCATTTAGAATACAACGTGGGAAGATATATTGAACTTTTTTTTTTTTTTTCTTTACTCTGTAAGATCATGCAGCTTTTGGATAATGCTTTCATTACAGTACCAACTGACTCAGGCTACAGCTCATTTTTTACCTTTGCTTGGAGCAGAAGCCATTTCACATTTTGCTTCGCACCCTCCCTAGCCATTTATTCATATATGTCTCTTGCAGTATACTGTTTCTTCATTAGGCCCTGTGCAACTTAATGGGAGACTTTTCTGGGACTTTGGCTCTAATGCAGATCAGTGAAATAAGTTAAAGAAAATATTGTCCACATATATTTTATCTGGCAATAGAAATATCACATTAAATATATTTTCTTTACGGACAAAGCTATCTTAGGAGATCCATTTCCCCAGTCATTTAATCTCATGCTTTACCACTGTGGACTGTCCTATCAACTGTGCTAATAGTACTTTGAAGAAGTGTTGTTCCCAAGCTGTTGAAAGCTTTTGTTGTTGTGCAAATTTTTCTTTTTATGCAGGCTGGTTTACAGTGCATTCTCATAAATCAGTTATATCTATATGAATAATACACAGTGTGAGACCAAGTGGTGAAGGAAAGAACAAAGGATGTAAGTAGCTGTTAAGCTTCCCCTGTCACCAGGAATTATTTATATCAAACCAAACATTGAGAGGACTAATTCAGAGTTTCAGATATATAATGTATAAATCAAGTATCGAACTTTAGTGAAAGAATTCAGTTTTGCTAAAACATTCAACAACTTCTTTCATTGACTATTTTGTCCTTCCTCTAATTTCTTGGCCTCCCATCAGTTCAATGAACCAACTCAGAATTTGACATGACGATATGCTCTTTTTTCATGTGTGTGTTGAAATCCATTGTTAAAAGAGTTTCCATTGTAATTGCAGTGAAAGAGCTGCTCAAGTGTTGCTGGGGAGAGGATTGCTTTAGGTATCCATGATTTTATTAAAGTTTTAGGATAGAGTGGTTTTATTAAGATTTAGGATTGGATGATTCAATTCTCTTTAGAAATTCTACTGCCTGTAGCTTGAATAGGAGTCAAGCCCTTAATTAGCATCTTGTTCCAACAGGACAATGCCTTTAAGCCATTGCACCACAAGAAAACAGAAAAAGGATTACCTACTACATGTGGACAACATTTTAAAGTTTTGAAATGATGGAAAAAGCCTCCATCTTTCATTCATTTTATTTATTGCATATATTGTAATCAGAAACTCTCACTCTTTATAAATTTCATTAATTAGAAAATATACAGCTACAAGAGTCTCAATATATTATTTCATTGATAACTATGGTTATATTCCAAAAAGTATTTGGCAGAAAAAAAAATACGTCGTTCACAGTTCTTTTTTTTTTTTTTTTATGTGATTAAATAGCTTCTCTGCTTGGTACTTCCTTACTTTCAAAACTTTGTCTAATCTGTTGCTCTGCTGGTGACCCTCAAGGGATTTATATGCCAGTGAACCTCTTCTAATATCAGAAATGGTCAGGACCATGGAGAGAAAGTTTTGTATTAAGATAATTTTTGTATTCTAAGGTTTTATTCTGATAGCTGATTAAGAGAAAATAGTTGTCAAGAGGTATAAAGGTTGAGGTAGATGAAAGACCTAATTTTTTTGTTACACTACGACATCAATGATTAGATTAGTCCACCAACTAACTGCAACTAGATGTTAGATTTTTTTTTTCCCTGATAGCTCATTTGAACCTTCCTTGCCTCTTGCTGCATGTCTTATGGAGCACAGCCCTGAAGTATTTTCTTAGATATTTAAGAATTAGATATTTAAGAAGACAATACCAATTGTCATTCTTCTCATTACTTAATCTATGCTATGTTTCCTAAATTTCTGCCCATCCTAAGTGTCCTCTGAGCATTTTCCAGTTCATCAACATTGTTTTCTTTATTTCATTACTCAAATTTGCATACAGCATTTCAGCTAAAATCTTAATAGGATTGAACAGAGTTGAAGGGTGGCTAAATGTGTCTTGCAAATTCTCCTCTTACATGTCCTTATTATATGTAAGGTTTTGTTTGTCATTTTTGTTGGAACTTGATGTTGCTGAATCATGCTCAAAATGGAACTTTTCCTAGAGATTTTAATAGAGTTGATATTAGCCATCTATATCCCACCTAGAATATGAAGACTTGATTAATTTTAAATAAATGTCTTCCATGCAGTTTCTTAGTTGTTCCTCCTTTCCAATTTGTCAGAATCAATTTGAATTCTAATACGGTCTCTCATGTACTTGGAGCTTGTACTCATTTTGTGCTATGTGGAAATTCAATATTCCTACTCTCTATTCCATCATTCACTAATGCAACTATTGACTCAAGTCCCTAAAAAGAATATTTCCTTCCACTTGACAGTCCATGTTGATCTGTGAGGAAAGACTCTTAGCTCCAAAGACTGTTGTATAATTTGATTTTGATTGTTGTGTTAAACAGCACTAGGTAAAAGCACAAGTATTCTGTGCTCTCAGGTAAATGTCTTAACAGAATAAGGACTTTTCCATAGAGTTTCAAATTCCTTTCTGGTGTCTTTGCTTTCATAAAATGGTTGCGTATTCTGCTTTAAAGATCTTACAATGTAAGGGTTAAATACTCTTGCGAACAGGAATTTTAACGATACAAGTGAAGAAAACTTTTACCTTCCTCTTCTACTTTCTGGATAAATGTACTGATTTCTAGACCAATTAAATGGCTTCTTTTCCATCTTTGTTTAAAGCAATGTGGTGACTCCTTTGCTAAAAATCCAGTCATTTCAATATGTGCTCTGCAAATGCCCACTGGATCAATGAAGCCATTATTATTACTATATGGACAAAGTATTCCTTCAGTTCAAACAACAGGCTAGTGATGTAGTCATCAGTTTCTAAGGGCAATATTTATGCTTTTTGAAATAAACATTCATGATCTGTGACTGAGCTCCTTTGACATGGATGCTTACTGTCAGGATGTGCTATTTCACAGTAAATGTGAAGTAGATAAGAAAGAAATATGATCTCATCAGCAAAGAAGTCCCACAAAGTGAACAATTCAGACGTAACACCACGTATAATCATAGTGCCTCTGGTTTCAGCCGAACAAATCTACTCAATGAGCATTATACCGTGTTGACTCAAGTTGACAGAATCAGGAATTTCTACATTGTGCATTTTTGTCATAAGTGGCCCATGGGAAAAAAAGAAATCTTTTGGATCGTCTGTATTTTTATTCACTGTTGTAGAGTTTTTGTTTTAATTGTAAGCTTCGGAAAAAAAAATCTATCACTTAAAAAAGTTTGCCTAAATCAGAATATTTCCATTAAAGAAAAGCTTCTCTGGTGAAAAATATTCTATTGGTATGTTCTTGATGAGCATTGTTGAATACTCTGTTCAGAAAGTCTGTGACATATGGACTTGATGTTGCGGTTGGACTCGATCTTGAAGGTCTTTCCCAACCATAACGATTCTATGATTCTATATTAAGGAAAGAGTAGACAAGGGAGATGATACAAAATAGTACTTTTGGAAAAAAAAAATCAGCACAAGAAACAAATAGAAAGAGGAGTTAAAGAACATGAAAATATGAAAACTGCTGAGCTAAGGTGATGGTAGATGACAGGATTATAGATTCAGGGATGCACGATCAAATAACTCTCACCACAATAAATCTCAGAATTGAGATTTGTTTTAGCTCATTTATCTTTTACTGTTCCTCAAAATACCACCCATTCCCCATTGATTTAATTAAGTTTGACCTATATTTTCAAGATGAAGAATTTCAAATGAAGACTAAACATATTTGTTAAAATGTTTCTTTCTAAACTACTCATACAGTACTGAAAGGATATTTAAATGGAGAATGAAGCTGTATTGCTAAAATCTTTTTTAGATTATAGTAGGAAAAAAACTTGAAAAATAAACTAAATAAAACTAAAAAAAAAATAAAAATTGCGAAGTGTAGAAATTTAGAGCGTATAACATGCATATGAATTCTGGTTAAAAGATTTTCTGAAGTGAAAATATCCACCCAGAAATCATCGATCATTTTACAAATACCTGATAATAGCTATGTTCTTGTAAAGATGGCTTTTTTTTTTTTTTTTTCCCCCCTAAGGAAACTTAGAATCAGAAGATCTAAAAAAGCACATTAACTGTTCTGAATAGGCTATTACTGCATTGTGCAAAACAAATTGGAATGGATTGCTGAAGTGGAACAGCTGGTGAGGAGGACCATCTGAATGTGAGGAAATCTTCTTTACTGTGAGGGTGATGGAGACAAATTGCCCAGGGAGGTTGTGGAGTCTCTATGGATATCTCCATCCTTGGAGATATTCAGAAGCCGTCTCAATGTGTGTTCTCGGTGACGCTGCTTGTGCAGGGAGGTTGTACTAGATGATCCAGAAATCACTTCTGTGATTTGCATAGGTCTTTCCCTAGAACTTTCTGAAGACTTGCTTGATTCTCTCTAATTCCCAGTTAGCTGCTGGAACCCAAAAGATCAAAGCACCCTTTGATCAGGAATAGATGACAGAGCTACTAGAGTTTGCTAGCAGCCAGGTCCCCTGCAGCTATCCATCTCTGGCAGCAGCAAACACCCTAAAATTCTTCAAAGGAGCAACCAGGAGTCCCCTACTAATCTCAGAAGAGGTTCTCTGAAGATCTAAACAATCCTGAAGCAGACCTCAGAAAGTGTTATGCAAACTGCTGCATTTGCTGTCTGCCTCCATTAGTTCCACCATATGAATATATGAATTACGTGCATATGTTATGTAGTAATATCTTATCTCGTGTCTGGTGTTATTTGCCTCAAAAATCCCACCTGGGCATCATTACCTAGGATACAGAACTATGTACATTGCGAATGGATTAAAAGAAGTACTGAAAATATATAGTTCCTAATTTATTAATAAATCCTGCAGTCAGTAGTGACTGTCTGACATCTTTTAACAGTTCTATTCTTTCTAAACATTAGCTTTAATCAGTGAGTTTTTAAACATTCCAGCCAAAACATCTATTTAACTATTGTCAAGAAAACCAATTCCATAAGTTTCTTCTCAATACAGAATTCTACCCTCTGTTTGTAGATATACAATTAAAATTTTCTTCTCATTTATTTTCCTTTCTTCATTGCATTTCTCCAACAAAGTCTATATAGCTATGCTGTAACATGCAGGGCATCCCTCCACATACATAGTTCCCTCCCCCACAGAAAATGGTTCAATACACAATTAAATCATACAGAAGTGCTCTTGCATAGTTCACCAGCATCATTTTCAACTTTATGAAGTTATATGTTTCATCATAAAAGTAGTATTTCTTTCATGATTCAGGGAAATGTATGGATGTAAGAAAGAGAACACTGATATAGTTATGAGTTATCTTTCCACATCTGGTCACTATTTGCACTGGCCTTCAGTATTATCAGAGAAAGACATATTTATTAATTCATTTTGGGGCATTTTTGGTAGTAAAATCAGTCAAGATACACAGATACCCATTTTCCCTGTTCATAACAGAAATAGCTTTTTTTTTCCCCTAAACTCCTCTTAAATAATCCCTTAAAGACAGGACCACAGAAAAAAAAAAAGGGGGGGGGGGAGGGGAGTGGGGCTTAAGAGAGAGATATCCTGGATGATGGTCAGACTTTTTCAAGTTCTTGATACTCTCAAATAATTGTTTTTAACAATAAAAAGACAGAGTAGGAAGTCTGTAAGTGCAAAGAGTATCATTTGTCTGGAAGGTGTCTTCTTACGGCTACAGTCCAGGAAACACAGTTGTTGCTGCGGAAGAAACACTACATCTCTTCATAAAACAGATACTGCTGAAGTAAACTGCCCTACATTCATAATTCATGTCCTCCTTATCAAATCATAGTCAGAAATGCTTCAAGTACCGTTCACTCTTCCTTTTCTGTTTCATTTTTATTTATTAAAAGAACAAAGGGACATTAGAAATCAGTCACACATACTCAGAGCACGCGTCTGATGGAAAGTGTCTTGTGTCTTCTTTCTACATGTACAGCATCCTCTCCATTCCAGGTTCTTGTCAGAAAGTGAAAAAAAAAAGTCTATTTGAAACTACTTTGGCCATTTTAATATATATATATTTTTTTACCAGTAACTGGGGATGTGCAAAATAGTTTTAAGTTGTATATTAATCTTTTGCCTGACAACAGTGTGAACATATTTGTTTTATAAAACTACTGCCTAAGTAAATTTGAGAAAATACTCATGAAAGTTGGTCTTTTCTCTGATGTCTGAAAACAAGCAATTAACAGAGCTTCTAGCTGAAAGTATTTTCTGAATGATGTTTACTTAAATAAGGACAACTTTACAATATTTATTTCCAAAAGAGTTTATTATTATT
>VZSV01000146.1:1351311-1376984 GCA_013398735.1 Nothocercus julius | reverse complement strand
AAGGAAGGAAGGAAGGAAGGAAGGAAAAGAGAGAGAAAGAGAGAGAAAAAGAAAGAAAGAGAGAAAGAAGGAAAAGGCTATCTGAGGACATATTTGCTTTGCCACAGATGGTGCATTAAGGCACAGTAACTCACGTGCATTCATTTGGCAGACCTCACAGCTGAGGTCTGACCTTGGTGCTTTTTGCTTTCTGGTGCTTAAAATCTTTTAGGTATCTACGAAATGCATGAGAAGTATTCGCAACAGTGCAAGTATAAGAACTAATCAGAGCTTATTACTGCCGCAGGGGTCAGGTATGGTTGACAAACATGAAGTTCCTCAACCTAAACGCTTTTGTGCAAACCCAGTATTTCTTTCCCTGTCCTTCACTGCACCCTCAGTTGGTGTATTTCTTCAGAGTGTTTGAATTTAGACAAACATCTCATCAAAACAAAATTCTATTTTACATTCTTTCTTCTACATAATAATCCTTAGGACTTCAGTAAGACGAATCTTAGATTAATTTGGCATCACACTGACACTCAACTTTATTAGAACTAGTAAATTCTACATTAATATGCAGTTCCACTGATGGGTATTGCTAAAGTGACTTAGAAGACAAATTCTCCACTAACTTTCAATATTTCTGAAATGCAGGTTAAAGTAACAGTTTACTGAAAAGAATATTACATTCTTAAAGATTGTAATTTATTGATATCATAAATAAGTTGTATTCCTTATCTGTTCATATGGATATTGATACATGCCAAGTCTTTATGATTTAGATATAGGATCTTGTTGGATTTATTTGTAGGCTCTTTGACCTCTGCTTCCTTGAGCAGTTCAGCCACATAGAAAAGAATCTATTAGAAATTTTGTCTTGAGAGATTAAGTGTTCTAAAGAAATAATTTTGTCCTTCAAACCAACTATGAGAAGTACTTGTGTCTAAAAGAGATTATGATTTTGAAGAGATCTTGTTAAAAAATAGTGCCAACAAATGCCTTGAGCTAACTTACACTGCAAAACCAAATCACTTAGCAGCTCCAAATCAATTCAAAGTATATTATTTGAATTCCCATATATATTTCCCAGCACACAGTTAAATAGTTAAGGTGTTATGGATTTTATTTTTTCCCTAACCAGAGCATATTAGTGATGACACAGATGCTTCTATGACCTCAGGAATATTGCACCAGTCAGAACTGAAAGGACAACAACAGTAAATTACACACATATTAAAAGTTTAGATTCTTTTATGTGGAGATAGAGAAAGCCAGTACCTGTCTGTTTTCATTAAAGCGCATTGCTGTGGTTTGTAAACTCTATGACAAAAATGAGGTGACTTCAGGTTTAATTTATCTTTGCTTGAGCTTTTCCCTCTGTAGTGCTAGGGCCTGAACCACAGGCCCAAGTAAGAGTTGACTTACAGCTGAATACAGCTCTACCTCTGTAGAAGTGCACAGAACTCGCCTGTAAATTGCTTATGCTAACTCACACGTAGGCCCGCCAGGCTGCTTATGCTGCCCTGCATGTAGGCTTATAAAATTGTAACTTTTGTAGGTTCTCATGCAAGTGTTTTTGGCCTTGAAGGAAACTTTCCCGTCCGAAACTGGGACTCTGGCCAGGTCCCAGCCCCGAATGATAAGAAAAGTAGGACATACCAGATGTTACTACTAACAAAGAAAAATGCAAGCTTTGCTGATTTGGTTTAATAAAAGCTGGACCCTCTTACAGCAATTCTGGAGACCTCACTTACGGGTGGACGCACCATGTAAGACCTCCCAATTGCCAGGAAGCTTCTCCAAATCCTCGCTGCAACAGGGGCTCCCCAGAGACTGTGGATCCAGATGATGGTAACGTATTTAGGCAATTGGTGATGTATCCTTTTTTTAATCACTATTCTCTTGCTCATATAGTAATATTTAAGTAAATTACCTTGCTTGTTTTTTCTGTTTTTGAAACCCAGGGCATAGTAAGCTTATTGTTTTGTTAGAGGTATCATTTCATTTCTGTATTATTTGATATTAATGGTAAACACGATGATTCTTTCCCTTGGTGTCTGGTTCTTTCCCTTGCCCCCCACCCCCGTCGCTTGGCAAAACACCGTCTTATACCAAAAGTCTCTAGAGTTCTGCATCCTTCAGTAAGACATTGCATTAACCTTCATGAATAAGATACGGTAATACTGACAATATCTATGCTTGTGTATTCCATCCATATCCATCTATACAATAGTGATGTTCTGAAGCATTGCCACCTTATGCTGCTTTATACTAAACTGCATTAGTGTAGACCTAGCAGATTTGTTTCACTGGAGTCTTCTACAAATTTAATTTTCCTTCCAGTACTAGTTTTAAAATTCAGATTAATTCAAAATGTCAAAGCCAAAACCTCATTTTCTTCTGTTTCATCCTGTAGATAGGGTGAAATATTTAGCAAGTTTAGGGTGAATTTGTACTTGGGCTTGCTTAGAAATTTCTGTGAAACACAATGAATTCATTCATGAAAGTACCTTCCACTAACACACATCACAGATGGATTTCTGACAGTCAGGTCCCTTTAGTAAACATAGCAGAAAGGGCCTGCATTTTCTTGAGATTCACGATGTTGACTCTTCCCATAAAGCTGGAGCTGAATTACATTCAAATACCAAGCAGACATATCTTCCTCTTCTTAAATGGCTATATAAGCCTCCGTGTTTTCTCCAGTATTTAGGGTTTATAGTGAGTAGGAGAAGTACGTGAAAGATATGGAATTCACAGGTGCTATTCGTTGTGGATTGAATATCTTCAGTTTCCTTCAAAATAACCGCATCCTGCATGCTGTTAACTACTATGAAGTCGAGGTACACTCAATGTACCCTTTAAATGTGTTCCACTTTTCATAAAAGAAAATAATTTTGACAGGAAGGAGAGAGAAAGTGAATGAAGCAATGGAATATGAGTATAGGTTGCAGCAGTCACTAAGGAAGGATTTCTGTTCTTCTTCCAGGGACTGCAGTTACATTTTACATGATAAACCTCTGGAATATAATGAAGAAATATTTCTGAAATTCAGTCCCAGCCCCCCATTATAAATGGTCGCTTTAATATAAGGATATAAATTTATACACAGAGTGATTTGGTCTTAGCCACTAGATATTAAATCCATGACTGTACAGGAGCTACAGTTTTCTTTATGTCAGTCTGTCCACAGCAGTTCAGTGGCTAAGATGCTGTCTATAATGATAAAATTTGGAACTTCCTCTAGAATAAGGAAGATAAACTTACTGCTATGCAATGAAATAAATCCGAGGTATTTTACAGGGAAAACGAAGGAAGAATACCTTCCTTTTGATCTAAATTTATGCCTGTGTAGCGTGGCAAGGCGTGGCATCCGGCCTCGAAAGCATGGTCATGAACTATTCATCTAATCCTCATGTACACATCTAAAACAGATTTTGAAACTCTCACCTTAGAAACTTTTTTTTTTTTTTTTTTCAGTTTATTGAAGAAGAAACTTGGGGAGAGTACCTTAGACACCTTATTGTAAATATATCACATTGTTTGATGAATCCTACTGTGGCTTGACAATTAGACAAAAAAATAAGTGGGGTGTGAAATCTTATACTTTGCACTCAAGTGACTTCTTCCAATTCACGTTTGCTTTTGATAGCAACATTTTTTGAGAGTCTGAGATCTTGACATATGCCTATTTCATTTACCTAGTAATGCATATAGACAGGAATCTGAAAAGAGAATAACTATAGTTCCGTACTTTGCAATTCAAATGACAAAATATAGAAAAAATGTTCATAAGAGCAAAGATGATAATACTTGTTTTCATTAGGTATTTGGATTTTTTTTTTAATTAGCTGTTATAAAAGGGTATTTGTTGGATTGTTTGCAGATTATTGCCTTAATTGTAATTTTTAGATAATTAAAAAAATGATTCTATGACATGAGGACACAAAAATATTACATTCAGGAGCTACTTAACAATATTCAGGGACATGCGCTTTTCCTAAGGCATTAATAACACTGCAATATGCATAGTTTAAGGAAATAAAATTTGTCAAATTTACAAGAAGCAATTGGAAGTGCAGAAACCACATTAATTCATAACTCAGTAACAGTCTAATCTCCAGAATATTAAAATTTTGTTCTTAAAATGCGACCAAAAAAATCCAGCTTATATATACAATCATCTGCTTGTAAATGAGACAAAAAATGAAGTTTGCAAAACAATGTCTATTATTTCGGCAGGGCAATGGCATCTACTGGGAGGTTGATGAGTTTGTACAAGAGATTTACAGAAGTAGAGACATCTTTGATATTGCTTCTGGATTTTTTTTTCGATGTTATGAGTTTATTCTGCTTTTTATTTATCAACATTCACACAAAGGCAGTCATGAATGCTGTCTACTCTGTATCTTTTGGAAGGCATTCTAGGTCAACATGGCCTCAAATTTGATGTGAGTTAAGACTCAGCTTTTTCCTGCTTGTCATTGCTCTCCAGGAAATAATCACATCACAGAATAATATAGCAAATCTTCAAAAGATAACATTGTTTACAGGAAAGAAAATCACCCTGCAAAACTATGTTAACTTTCTCAGATGATGACTCCTACTAAAGGATAGTTTACTGCAGAAAAGAATATGACTGTCAGGTTTGCAGAATCCTGCTTTTTGACATAAGTAAGTCTTCAAACTCCATTTCAGCATTTCTATCTGCAGACACTTCTGAAGATAAATTTTCAGCTACTACTGAAGCAGAAAGGAAAAATGCTGCTCTCAGTTGATTGCCTGTCCAGTCAAAGAACTAACCACTCTCATGTACCATCACTGTAGAATGTCACTTCTGATTTACAATGCAGGAAACCGCTTTGAACTTGTTATACGTAATCCTGTTAATACAGTGAATCATATGTAATTCAGTGAATGAATGTCTTAACCTTTATTTTACAATAAATTTTTGCATGCATCTTTATATAATAGACAAGTAAAGCATATATTGTGGCTCCTGGTGATTCTACTTTGTGCCAGAGTGACAATCATCAGTTCAAGGTTGAGTGTAACTGATTTAAATCAACATAATTTTCATAAATCACATGTTGCTTCTTGGCTCTTCTCAAAGCAACCATGAAGATGCACTTAACTCTCATTACTGGCCATGTTTCCAACTGTGATTACTTTACATTTTAAAGAACAGGGAAAAAAAAAAAAAAAAAAAAAACGAAAAAAACGGTAACATGAGCAAAAATATTAGTCAAAAATGGAGGAAACTATGTAGTGCTGTGTCTAACATTAACTTAAATGTAAAGCCAGATATTCTATTATCCCTAAAATTTCAGATTTTCTTTTATTAAGGTTCTGTGGGTGTCCCTAATGTTATTCCATAACAACAATGAGAAAATCAAAGCATGTATCTGTAGAAGAAAACGATTCAAGTGATTCTTCTATGAACTTCAAGTAAAGGGTATTTTATTTAGTTAAAATAATCCTAAAGGATGGAAAATCAAAATCCCATCTGTTTACCAAGGTCTCCTAAACATCTTAATTGATTCTTGTAAATAAATCATATTTACAAAGTTGAATATTTCAGAAAATTATTGAATTTGAATAACTACTTTCTATGTGAATACAGTAAAAATGGGGGGAAGACTTTTATTTCTCTTTTAGCAGAAAATGTGTATGTAAAATATAAAAAGTAAAGGTAAGATGCAGTAACTAGAGTGGAAACTGCAATGCTCAAGATACAGAAAGACAGAATCTGTCTATGAAACTCATCTCCACAAAAACCCACTAAGGCAAAGGACTTTTAGGCAAGAATTGGACTACATCTGGTTGAAGTTCTTATTCCCTTTCTATGTGACAAAATAAGGAAAGGTAACTAAAAAAAAAAAAAAAAAAAAAGTCAAGTGTTTAGAATATCTTCCTAGGTTATTAAAATTGAGATTCAATTTTTTTTCCATGATTCACATTAGATTTTCCACTTTATATGTAGCAGATTTAATATGGGAATTGGATTAATCTCTGTAGGACTGATTCTCAAATTTTTTGAATATGAAAAACCTATTTTGATAAACATTTAATCAAAATATCTTCAAAGAGCATTATTGCATTTGATCATTTGATTCCCCATATTAGAGGGGGAAAAAAAGCACGTTTTCCAGAGAATATGCAACAAATTCTAAACTGGACATTAGATGGACAACAAAGATTCTCGGAGTTGAACACTGTCCTAATTATTAAAATCCTAAGCACATTTTTTTTTTATTTTTAATTCTGCTCACACCTCAAGGTACAGTCTAATTTCTAAATACAAATAGAGTTTGTAGAGAAGAGATGATAGATCATCCCTCGTCTCTCTACTGTAGATTTCCTTTTTGTTTCCCCTGCAGTTGATTAGATTTTATCTACTTACTGCAGAGCTAGATGAAGGGCAGCATTTCTTCCAATACAGTGAGGGGGATCTGGGCAGGTAGGCCCAGATTCATTGCACCTAAGTCTAAATATTTAACTGAGATGCTTACTTTGGGAAGACTACCTTGCTGTGCATTTACTTTTCTCTGAGTTAAAGGTCAAATCACAGCCAGTATTTCTTAGGAAAGCTCTTATTCACTAAGTTGTTACCATCATCAGAGGCAAGTAGTTATTAATAGCAGACAGCTATTTGCAAAACACATTGTTTACTCACACACAATTCATTCACATACTAACATGTTCATGCATAGTTACCTGATTGGAGCAAAAGTTTGGAGGCCAACTCCAACAGTATGCTGACAGAGTTATATTGACATACTAGTGGTTTCTACATAGGTGTTTGTAACTGGTCCAAACTCATAATTTCCTACACAGTCCCACTCAAAACCAAATCATTTTACTGCCAGCATTGAACTTACACACCTTTCCTTGCAAGAAATGTGAAGAATATCTGTGAAAATGATGGATGAAAAGTGATCAAAGGGACTACAAATTTCTTGCAGTGCGTAGTTCACCCATCACACCAGCTACGCCATGACCAAATGTTTTAAAAATGTAGTTTTATGACTGCAGAGAATATTCAGATTATTTTGAAACTGCTGTATTTTGAGCAAAGCATGAACTGTCGAATTTTTAGGAAGAACCATCTCCTGTGAGTGATTTATCCATAGAAAAGGTTTTTTATATATTCTTTTGAACTGTCTGATAATACTGCTTGAGATAGATAAGACGGATTTCAAAAATTGCTCAGCTTTCTGTGTTTCTGCCTTCTTAATCTCCTAGGGTGCTTCACCAACAAAGCACCTCAAACCCTGACTGCAACATAATGTTTAAGCAGCTGCCTAATTTTAAGCAGGAGTAAATAGTTTAACTGAATGTAGTAGACTATTCTCCCTCGCTATATGTAGGCATGTGCTTAGATAGGTTAGTAAACTGAAGCCAACATCAATATCTGATTCAGTGAGATCAATCAGTCTTTAAGCAACGTTAAAAAGCACATGCCACAGATCTAAAGGCTGATCAATACATACTAGACTGAGTGGCTGGAGTCATGGCCAGAAGATGAAGTTACTGAACAATAACTAATTAATCAGCAGTGCATCATTGGGGACTAAAATGCTAATTGAAGCAGAACAGAAACAAGCTTGAGATAAAATAACCCTGGAGTTAGACAGATCAACCACTGTGACAAAATTACTTTAAATAGAATCTGTCTCTCATCTACCTAGGAAAGCTTCTTGTTATTAATTATTTATTGAACAATCCCTCCCCTTAGAACTTATGTGCCCAACCACCAAGGAGGATAACATAACTTCTATAGAGCTAACATCTGCTCATTCAGAATTCAAAGCACTTCATCAAATAGTTGTATCAACAGCATCATGATGAAAAGAAATGCTGGAAGGCCACAAAGGGAGTCTGATAATCATCTTCAGCATACAAGAACAGAAGAAATTCTAAGCAGTTTATCAGCCTAGATTATCCTGCGGCCCACTGTAGTACTCATTATGCCAAACATGACCTACAGCAACCAGAGCATTATGTACAGTAGTAATGCAGTATACAGATGTGTAAAACTAAACTGGTGTTTCTTTTGAAATGTCTCTTAATTTTTGAAATGTCTCTTAATTTTAAGGTATTAATTATTCAACAAGAAGTTGAAAATTGGTGCAAGAATATTTTTTGAACTGTGTAGCATACCTGTAAGATACCTATATGGTACCCTATGTGGTTTAACATACATTGATAGAGGAATAAAGCTAGGTAGAAGTGTCTGGGCTTCTCACTTTTTTTTTCTCAAATATGGAAAAAACAATGTGAAAAACAAAGTCTGTCATTTCGAAAACATGTGATGTCATGAAGAGCACAAAGAGAACAAATAAAGGTTATGGATGGATTTTCATACTCTGCCTATCATTGTTAAATGGCATATGTCCAAGGAGTAATTTAAGAATCAAAAAGGAGAGTCACTAATAAATTCTAAAATACATAGGAAGCCAATGAAGATAAGGAAAATATTTTCATGTCATGCTGCATAAAAGATGGTAACAAGCTAAGTGCAAATTTGAAAAATTGGAATCAATGTGCTAATGCAGTAACAAATAAAAAAGACTCACAAGTTCAGATCCGATAATTTTGCTTAAAACAGATATCTCAAAGCATTCTTAGCAACAAAATCACTCAATCAAAATCAATCAAATATTATATACCATGCTCAGTTAAACAAAAGACATAATCTCATTTAATAGGGTTATTAGGAATTAATACGGTTTCACGGTATGTATGAAACTTACAATAGTTTTAGGAAGGCCAGAATTACACTCTGAAGATACTAAAAATAAAAATCCATATTCTATTTCTTTAGCTACAACTCACAAGATTTAGACCCTGAATAATTCTTCTATCCATACTTAAGAAGTAGCTATTTAGAGTCAAAAAGAACTAAAACTTAGAAAGGCATGCTTTAATCATATTGCCTTTGAGAAGGTGTCTGGAATAAGTTGTGCCCCATAATTGACTAAAGTAAAAACAGAATTTTTTGGTGACAAATCCCCTCTCCAAAAAGTGAAGGTTCTTAAAAACAATACAACAAATAAAAACTGAGAAAAAAAAAAAAAAGAACGCCATTACTGTGCAGGGATGTTGTCTGCCTTTGCTACCAAGACTCACTGATAGCTCACACTAAGCTTTCAGCCCACCAGGACTGCTGATCTGGGTCCTTTCAGAGAGCTACCCTCGAACCAGTCGCTCCCTAGCCTATATTTTTTTAAGGTGCAGAAGTTTGCATTTGTCCTTGTTGAATTTTATAAGGTGCTCGTTGGCCCATTGCTCCAGCCTGTCAAGGTCTTTCTAAATGGCAGCACTGTCCTCCAACAGACTGACCATTTCCCTCAGTTTGTTATCAGCTGCAAACTTGATGAGAGCACAATATAGCTTCCTCCAACTCATTGATAAAAATGTTAAACAGGACAGATTCCAAGACACCTCCCCATGGTATCCATTTTCTGGCTTGATTTTTCAAACCATTCAACCCATTATTCAGCCTATCTTGTCTGTCCATCCAGACCACAATATCCTAATTCGGTTGTGGGAATACTTGTGGGAGATACTGTTGAAAACCTTGTCAAAGGTAAATAAGACACATTGCTCTCTCTCTCTTCTTCCAGAAGTCCATTCGTTTTATCATAGAAGGCAATCAGTTTATTTTTATGCATACCCTGTGCACCTGAGTCATTAATTCCATGAGTGGTTCAGGAACTCCCCAGCCAGTCATCTGCATAGATGAGATAAATAGACTGGCTTGAGACAATGGGCAAAATTGAAACTAGATGATTGACTGGAGCTTCATAATTAAGTGTCTGACTGATTGTTACAGGAGTCTGTCAGATGAGAATTTTAGACTGTTCTAGAAATTCCCCAAGGCAGCTCCTGCTGTGCTATGTCCAATTTATATGCCTAACTATGCTGATTAATATTCTTTTTGGAGAGTCCCAAAGACTCACCTGGGTGATTCCTGCTGAAGTGATCAAATCCTACACAATATTTGAACATAGTCTGTAGAAACTGTTCCCACAGAAATGGTCACATAAGACAGCCTATATTAAATAGTTAATTTATGAAATGTTTTGTATGCAGTTAAGGTTTATAAACAGCAATATATTTTGCATGTGCTGGGTTGGTTACATGGGGCTAAGAGCCAGCTGGATTATAAGATCTGAGCACAACAGTAGTTCAGGAAGTCTCCCAATTTGGTCAAAGACGCCTGGCAGTTATGTCTTTGGCTGATTCAGGAAAAAGGTCCAAGTCGCTTCTAGACAGTGGCAGAACATTTTGTTTAGGGGATTTTTTTCCCATTGTGTTATCCTATGCTAAGATCCCAATGAATTAGCTTTACTTTTTAGCAAACACTGTAAGAATCTACGCAATATGTGGACTTTCATGGGGCAAGTTTTCAGCATTAATCCCCAACTTCATTCTTAACCACTGCTGGTAGTTCTTCTTCCTGAACAGCATCAGCACCTGGGAGCCTTCACTCTTGAAGAATGAGGCAAAGAAGGCATTGAGTACCTCAGCTTTGTGTCCACTGCCAGTAAGTCACCCACCCCATTAAGCAATGATTCCACATTTTCTTTGGTCATCTTTCTTCTAGAAATATAGCAGGCAATTCTCATTGACCTTGATGTCTCTTGCAAATCTCAAATGACAGCTTTGCTTTTCCTAACGCCCTAAATGCCAGGGCTGTGTTTCAATTAGGAAAAAATATGTCTTACACCCTTAATTGCAGAATTTTAGAGTACTACATCTTAAAACAACAATGATGAAACATTTATTTTTGAGAATAAAGAAATACCACTTCAAATCCATATACAAGCTGATGTAAACTCTCATTACTGCAAAATAAAGCCATCCTAATCTAATTCTCTCTTCTACCTAACATCACTCCTTGCCCATCCTCAGAGCCTACCTTTGTTCCTGCTATGTACCTGATCCAATAATAATAATAAAAAAAAGGAAACGAAATTACAAAGAGAATACATTAGGGTCTAAGTTGGGGAAGTCTTGTCTTCACACAGAGTATGGAATGAAAGATGATTAATTATCAATTTTGCAGTAGAAAATTTCACACTGGAAATATATAATTCAAAGGTGGCCCCATCATTATTATCAGGCTATGAATAAAATGATAATAGGGGCAACTGGAACAAGTAGAAAAGCAACTAATAAATGTTGTGTCATAATAGATGGCAGAGAAAATTGTATGCTTAGGCATGCTTTTTTTTCTGCTGGTATTAAGGTGTATTTGATTTTTTGATTTTTTTTTTTCCTCATAAATTTTTTTTTCCTCATTCATAAAGCATGGAATGCAAAAAAGAAATATTCATTCTAACACTCAATCTCCACTGGTTATTCATTGCATATTGGGCAGGAGGACATTAAAAAAGCTATCAAGTCTTAAGACTGCAGTGGAGGTTATCCATCAAGACAGGCTAATATATGCAGAGCAGAATAAGGTAGTCCAGGAACTACTTAAAGGAGACACTATCTGGTTTTGCTTGATGTAATAGAAAAAGAAGATATAACTGTAGCAAGAAAGGAAGGACACAGGGCAAGAATGATAGACTAGGACAATAATGTCTGCAATGATGTTTTTAATACACATCAGTGCCTCAAGAGAGCCTTTGTTAAAGATCCAGATTTTACCAAGTTTCATTTTTTTTTGTTTTGTTTTCAGAAATGAAACACTTATGATAGCCTGCAAATAAATGACTATTTGAAATGCTACCTAGAACAAAGATTACTTTGTTCATCTACCAGCAAAATGTTCACTGTAATCATATGAAATGCCCATGAAAATATGTGATCATGAACTGCAATAATCAAAAAAAGAGACTGCATTCTGAATATAGCTGCTATTTTCCATAAAACAACACAGAACCAGTCTATACAGCAAATAAGAAAATTAGAGAAAAGGGAAGAATTACTATATACTGTCATTCCATTATATTGGATACTCTCCTAATTAATGAAGTCTCCAAGATATATTAAAAGTAGGACAAGGATATTTGTACCATGAAAATCCTCGGAACCACTCATACAGCAGTTTTCCATCTTCTCTACTGTAGATGCTTTAATCTTCAGCCATCTAAGATTTGACGGTGTTGAATTCTATGATGCAGATATGAGGAAAAGACTTTAGTCCCACTGGTAATGCCAACTGGTTCAGAATGCTCACTTAAAATTATTCAGTGAAACAAAACTATAAATCAATGCTTTCCTCTCCTTTTATGTTAAATTACAACAGCATTGAGACCAGCCCTGTTCACTAGTAAAAGCTCTTGTTCCAGGTACCCATTGCAGGCTCAGGCATTGTTTGCACTAAATCTTTAATGTCATACCTTGACTGGGCCTCATACAAAGTCAGCTGAGGAAATGGCCACAAATTTAGTTACATATTTTTATCCATTTGTCAAATCCTCATAAGTTAGAACATCTATCTGGTACATTAGAAAGGTACGCTTGTATTTTCCTGTCATGTGAGTTATAGTGAAGATGCCTTATATTTGCATGGTGATAGATCATCTGACCTCAAATAAGATATCTGGGGATGAAAAAGGGCGGCGCATATGTCCCATCAGCTTTTTTCATTTTCTGCTCTTCTCCTCCATGATATCTAAGATTAGATTTCCACTGATTCTCAAACATTAACTACACTGGCTAGCACAGTGGTGGAAAATTAGCAGCTGCAGAGTGAAGTCCCCTTATAGTCTTTTAGTTTATAGAATGTGATTTTAATTTGAAGGAAATCTTGAATTTCTTGCTGTGTATATCAAATACATTGTGTCTGTTTCTGACCATGATCAATAACATTCACTGTTATTATAAAAGATACAGAGCTATGAAATCACCTTTCCCTAAACAAATTTACAAGTTATTTAACTTGCAAAAAAAGTAGTAGATCCAGAACAGACAATGAGTGCTAAAAACCTCAGATCTTAGATTCCATAAATATCACTGTGTATATATCTTGCATAATGAATCTTCTTGGGAGATTTTAATAAGAAAAAGTTACTAATAGAAAGAATAATACTTTCTCCTGGGCCTTCTTCTCTGTTCTTAGCAGAGTTTTCCCCAAAATCTTAAACCCTACCCATTCAAAGTACTGCATTGCTTCACTTTTGTTCCTGAATTATTTTCACCATGTTGTGAGGAAACAGAAATACTGTGTTGACAATACATTTAATAAAAAATAAGCAAAAGAAATCAAATTCAAAATACTGAAAATTTTGCAATGAAACACTTCTGAACAAGATCAGTTGAAGGATATACTCTATTAATTATTCCAGATAAACAAATATTGTAATTGACTGTCGGCATCTCCCAAATTATTTGTCATAAATTATTCACTTCCTAATTCAAAGCAACAGCATCCCCATATCCAATTTATGAACAACACCTGAGTCTTGCTGCAGGTCCTGAGTTAGTCATTTCTGCTAAGTACTGAATTAGGATGTAATATACATTTTTTTTTTTTCATTCTAAAATGAGAAATAATGAGCCATTGGTGGAAAATATATGGCTAAATTTGCCACTGCAGCAGAAAATGGAGCAATGATGCTGCATATCCATCTGAAGAGTTTGGTATTGTAAATAAAATGTCATTTATTTTCCTACAGTCTCTGAGAAGACTAGCAGGAAAATAATGAGTGATATTTATAGTGACCTCTTCAAGTATTCCCTCTGAATTAAATTTTTTCTCAATCTTCCATCCTACAGAGGTCAGATCACATTAATCTTGTTTTCATATATAATGTTATTAACATCAGTAGAGAATTAAATGAATATGGAGAGCTGTTATATGGCAACAGAAAACAGAAAGGTGCTTTTACAACTGTAAATTTGACTTTAGATATTGTTTATGATGTATTTGGATCTAATATATATTTTATATGAGAAAATATTTCCAAACACTCGGTTTCTAAAAAGTATCAAGATTTTTCGTTGTGCCTTTTTACTTTTTAATCTGATTATTTTCCTTCTGTGAAAGAGTGCCTTTTGATATCTCATGCCTGTATTTGTATTGCCTTGCTCTATTCTTATAAAAATATATCTTTTTAAAAATCATGAAAAAATATTTTCTATTTTATTTAATTATAATTTTGTGATGAGATACTCAGTTAAAATCCAGTTCCTTTATGGTCATTTTATTCTTAACTTAACAAATTTGAATTACTTTAACTCTGAACTGCCTATTCAACACTTTAGAATACATATAATAATGCACAAAGATCTGGTATCTTTAATATACAAAGGTATCTTCCCATCCCTAATTCCATTCTATCATTATTTTTGTCTCAAAAAAGGCAAAAGGAAAAAAGAAGAAATCAGTATAAAAAAAAAGAAAAAAAGAAAGAAAATGAGCTTAGAAATTGAGTCTGTTTCTGTTGCTATCAAACATGCTATCAAATTTCTTACAGTCATCCTGTATGTCACAGAATAACAAATCATAAAAGGTCATGATAGCACACTAATGGATTTCATAATCTTCTCAATGAGTCAGTAGGGAGGAATTAGTTTATAGACTGAAGGTTAATGGGAAGAATTTTTTAAGCAGTTAAAATTCGTGGTTATTTATATAGTTATAAAAAAGCCTTTTCCCTTAATCCTGCTTCCTATGATCCCAGTCCTACTAATCCTACTAATAGATGTTAGTATGTGTCAACAGTCTTGTAAAATCCAGTTCAGCTGGTAATCTCTGCCACAATATCCTCACTGTCAAGTTCTTGTAAACTGGATATATATCTGTCAAATACAGGTTCCACAAAGAATATATATAACCTCCGTGCCTATTGCACTATGCTGTCCATATAGAGGAAAACCATTAACCAAGAAAAACACATACCCATACAGGCACCCTTGCATGTAGCTTGCAAGGAGGAAAAGCAACTACAGTATGTTAATGATCTCATTCTGAATACATCATCTTTCTGCTTAAAGTTTAAGTTGTGTTCCTAATTTAAAGAACCTTTATAATTTTAAATTTTGTTTTTACCCCACTTCAGCACTGCTATGCAAATTAAGCCATTTTTGACTGCTTACTTGCCTGTGTCTACCACTGCTACAGTCATCTTTACATTTTCATCACAGCCTTCTCCTCTTCAGGAAATGATTTTCCTGAACTAGTCCCTCCAAGCTGCTTCAAACCTCTGTGTCAAACCCAGTGATCCAAAAGGTCAAGAAATGTTTGCAAAGCTAATAGCATGCAGAGAGCAAAAGTTACTATAAATATTTCTATATGATTTGACTTCTGCTTTTCTTTCTCTAACATAATCTATCATTTATCTTACTACCTCTGTACTGGGCAGGGATTCAATATTATTCTAAATATGTATCTCATATAGAAGCAGACTTGTACTTAAACCCTAAAAGTTCATGTAAAGACCATGCTGAAAGGTAAACTGAGCTTCTTGATCAAAAAAAAAAAAAAAAAAAAGAAAAGAAAAGAAAACCAGTGTGTGTGTGTATATATATATTTATATATATTTGATACCTTATTCATTTATTCACTTGGAATGCTTCAGGATGAGAAAACAGAGGACAGATTGGGAAAGAAAATATTTTGGTGGTCTAATTTTAAGATTCTAAGTACTAAATTCCAACTAAAATTCTGTGTCTTAGATCTAGATAGACAAAAGTTCCAAATATTGTAATAATTCCTCTAATAATATCATAATTTCTACTGTTTGGCTACTTCCACAATTTGCTGTTCATTGTAGCTCCAAACTGCAGTTATAAGAGAAATGGTTTTCAATTAATCTTTCAATTTTATGTATATTATCATATTTACAGTATCAAGTTTTTTTGCCTCTGATCTCATGAAACTCTACTATCATCATCTTCAATGTAAAAAACTTATGGCTGGATGCTTGTATTTTGTTTTCATTTAATTTTAAGTGGAAACAATGTTATTTGTTACTGTATATGAGTTTTCTTTTTGCCTTGAAGAGATTGTTATTTACTACTACTCTATGAAGAGCAAAAATGGAAAACAAGAACTATTGGAGATATTCAACAGGAAAAGGAAGTAAAATCAGAAATGCAGGAGAGTTCCCTCTGACAGAATGAACTCTGCTGCAGTCAAGAAGTGACTACACTAAAAAGATAGAGAATTCTCTGGGCACCATGGCCTGGACTCCTACAATTTGCACATTGACTCTGATTTCCCTTTTTATATTTTTTCCTTTTTATATAAAAAGTCTTTCAGTATTTGATTCTTTTCCTGAGCAATCCTCTCATTGTTACTTTTGGCTTTAATAAATCATTTCATAATAGTCTTAGCCTTCTTTATATTTTATGCTATATGTATGTCATGTGTGCCTTTGCAACAAATGATAGATTTTATTACTTTCTATTTATTACTTTATTAGTTATCCACATCAATCTTTCTTCCTTCTTCCATCGTTATTCCTGAATAGTGCTAGATACTAATTTCAGAAATGATGAGGTTTAGTTTTCTAGGCTTTTTATCTTTTTTACTTCTCACAAAAAAACTCAAAATGATGACTTTGGACATTCAAACTTTCCTTTCACCCAATGGATATAATATTGGTAGATTTTGCCATCAACTGAAGATGGTCTTCACATTTTACAAGTTAATATCCAGCATAATGCTCTGTGCCGCTTGTTCAGAGGACTTTCATTCATTTCTCAAGATAGAAGAAATTCTACAGCGAGGTTGTGAGGGATGTGAGGTTACTGTTATCCTGATTTCTGTTTGGTTTTGTTTTTTCTGTGAAGATGAGCACCTATATATTATGCCAACAATCATTTTCTAGTGATCTCCTGTTTTCTAAAAAAGAACAAATTCTCAAATAAATATGAATATATGATTCCTAACTTTATCAAATTAAGGGTTTTTGTTTGTTTGTTTGTTTGTTTGTTTGTTTTTTCTGTTTACAAACAATCTAAATGCCTCTGTTCTGGTCCATTCTTCAGTCCTAATCAATGCAATCTAACTGTTAAAGAAGCTCCTGTGCTCTGCCACTAGCTTCTTGCATGACCTTGGTCTAGCGTAATAAACTCCCTGATTGACAGTGGAGTACAGGATTTTACTACTAAGTTTCTGGTTTAAATTAATTCCATGTTAGTTGTGACTGCAAGTCATTATCATCTGATAGCTGTTCTGTGTTACTGTCTATGAAAAATGAGTTATGGGGTTTTATGTCTCCACTGTAGTTCAAAATGAACAGGTTTCTCCATCATTAAAACTACCAAAGCCAAATGGCATCCTTCTTGGAGTTTGAAACTGTGACAAGTTTCAAAATTGAGTTCTCCCTTTCCCTCTTGAAGTGATTCAGCTGTTATCTGAAAACAATAGTTCTTAATCAAAAGACATGTGATACTGTGTCTGCAATATCTCTCATTGCAAACATCTTTAAAGTAGTTGTAAAATGCATTGTATTAGTCTGAACATTTATTAGGTTGAGGAAAAAATAATATGGATGGAACTACTGATGAAACATATAGTGAGTGATATGTTAATTACTGCTCTAAGAAAGCAATATTGAAAGGACTGTCCCAAGTGATTTTTGATACACTATCTTTTTTTTATTATTATTAATGAGAAACTGGTACTATGGCGCAAAATTTATGGGACAAAGAATATGAAAAACATCAGTGTTTATCAGTGTTAATCCAAAGCAAGTGAAAGTATGCAAAATGAGTCAAATTTTGCTTAGGTACCACTTTTTAAATGTATTGAACTAAAACATTGGCTTTCAAAAAAACCAAACTTATTTAACAATTAATAATAAAGCTTCCTCTCTAGGCATTTTAATTTCATATGTTTCCTGTTTAATTAAAATATTTGTTCAGAATTCAGCTTACCTGTTTATACAGGCAGTTCCAAGAATGTGTGTGTTCAGGAGCACTGTGACCTTTATGAAGCAGTATAATCTCATATATACCTTTGCCTCGATCAGCTGGGGGGAATGTACATGTCTAAATTCCCCAAACAGAGTTCTAGGCATCCCTAGCAAGTACTGTTGGTATTGAGCTCAATCCACCTATCCAAACACACATCTGGAAATGGTTGTGGCCATCTTTTGCTTTTTGTCACTACATAGTAGTGACAGAACTCCCTTAGAAAAATCAGACACATTTGCCCTACTTCCCTACATAGTAGTCAAGGGTGGAGAAGACAACTCGGTTTCATTTCATTTTCTATGAAGGGAGAAATATCAGAAATCAACCAGGAAGAAAGGACTTCAACACAGTTTCCCCCTTTTTGTGAGATTCCTAACTATTAAGCTAAAGAAGCAAAAATCCCTTAAATATTTTTCTTTGATTATTCCCACCAAAACTCCATGCTTGGCTGTATATTTTACTGGCTTCAATAGGCAGCACAAAACTCATCTCTAATCTGCCTACTCCGTCAAATTTCTCTTGGAGGAAAGGCAGAAATATGCATTAAAGTCACTTGAGTCATGATGCAAGCTGTGTCACGTTAACATTCACTATCCTAAACTTGATGCAGTGCCATATTGAGCAGAAAAACATAATAAACCTAAATGTGGCCTAGTCACATCAATATAGCACTGCACTTTAGTCAACAAACATTTCTCTGTGAGGATGCAACTATTTCGCTGCTGATTCCTGACAAATTAAGTTCCCTGTGCTCTACTTTCTGAATTTATATTGCTAAATAAAAGGGAGTCCAGAAAAAAATATCTCTCCACAGCACTTAAGGCTAGTCTCCTAGATCAGGCTGACTCTGCACAGCACTTTTAACACTTTGCCTGAGTCAAGTGTCACACTACACAGCACTTATCCTGAGTCTTGTCTGGGCCCATGCCATGCCCCTGAGGTTCGAAAGACTGACTATTTTTTTGAATGTACTTTCTTCTGTTCCGTGCCTGAAATAACTTTACAGTTACCCTTTTACAAAATGTCTGAAATGTGCAGCTGCGCTGCGGCTCACCAGAATGCTGTTTTTATCATATGGCTGTGACAGTATGTGCTGCATGCCACAAAGTCAGGCAAACATCCAGAATTGCTGCAGGGTGCAGCGAGAGTATTAGAAGATTGTGAAAGGTGAAAGAAACAAGACTCATACATTGATTTTGTGGGTGGCCCCCAAACTGCCCTGTTGCCAGAGCAATACTGAGGCTTTGGCTTGCAGAGCGTTGGTTGGAACAGTCCTAAAAGAAGCCAGACAGAGCTAACAGATAAGTAACATCCATGATTACTGTGTCAGTTCTTTTTCTCTGTTTGTTTTTAGCAGAGCAGATAACCCAAATGCCTTTTTCCTTCCTGCATCCAGTTAGAAATAATGTGAGCTACCTGTTGTCGTGTTGAAGGTTATGATCATTTAAGTCTTATGTAGACCTAAACATGATGTATGAGACTCTATCAAGTTACTTTAACATTACAAAAATCAAGGCAAATATTAGACGAATAAGTTTGAGTTAAGTGAAATGTTTTGCGGGTGTGCTGAGGCATAGAATTCATATTTTCATTAAAAATGTTGTAGAGAACTTGGCTGCTTATTAAAAAGGAAAATATACATGTATTTTTTTCTTTAGATTATTTGATCACTTTCTTCAACTATTCTTGATGAATAGTCAAATATAAGATCAAATTATAATAATAATACAATAATTACACACAAGCTTTGATGTGAATTCAAAACCACAAAGCAATATATGTAGTCAATAAGAATTAGACTCTAATGTATAAAAGAATTTCTCTCATTCTAAGGCAGAAAGATGTTAAGAAAATACATATATACATATATATATATATAATAAGACATAAAGGATACATTTAAGAAGACGTATCCACAAAGCCCATAGAATGATATTTTTGTGCCCTGTTGCTTTTGTCATAATGCATTAAAATAAGCAATGTCAACAACTCTGATTTTCTGATGAAGAATGTTAGCCCTATTTCTTGTCTTCTGCTGTAATAAAAACTATGACTTTCTGTGAAAATTCCGTTTGTACTGGTCAGAAAAAAAAACAATGAAGGTAAAAAGATTAACTAAGATTAACTAACTTTGTCACAGAAAAAGCAGAATATGTGCTTATTTTGGCACGAGAGTCGTTATATATTACTGTTTTTCATAAAAATCATCTATTTGACTATGTTTTGCTTTTATCCAGCTTTGCTTCTGTATTTAAATCCCACAGCGGACATCTGATTTATGGAAGCTATACTAAGAAGTCCAAACTGTCCCCTGACATGTTTGTGAGCTACATTCACCTGCAGGCTGAACTCCCTCGAAAGTCCCTGAGAGTGCTGCACAAAATTTTAAAGGTGTAATGCAGCTCAAAGGTCACTTTCCTTAAGGAACAGTGGCTTACCAGGAGAGCTTAACAAACTGAGCAGCACTTTCAAGCAGACAAAGCTTGAGGCAGGATTCAGTGGGCTATAGCGATCAATATTTCTGGCAGAGTGTGGGGAGTTTTTCACTATTTCCAGAAGCATACTTTGAACTGATAATATTGTATTTTGTAGGCAACCTGAAAGTAGAAACAAGCACCGTTTATATGTAATCTTTTATAGAATCAACAACTCTTTTCATAGCAGATTCACGCCTCCTTCTATAATAATAAACCTATTTATGTAAATTTATATAATTTCATGGTGAAGTCAAGATGTAGGAGTTCAAATATTTTCTACTTTGAGCAAGAGACTAAGGGACATGATTACTGATTCAATGATACTACATTGCCACATCTGATATTAAAACAAACAAACAAACAAACAAACCAAAAACACAGAAAAGGATTCTGTAGTTGACATGCTGTGATTTACGGCAAGATGTCTGTTGACCAGACAAAAAAGTAACCATAGTCCACAGTTATCACTGTGGAAATGCTATAATCAGGTAGCTGGACTGAGGCATTGTTGGAAGCAGGTGATAAATCTCCTACCACCTGCAAGATAGTTCCTATCATTGATGAAATATTCAAGAAAGCTGCATACCACAAGGTGCCAAGCTCCTGCTGAGAGCAAGCCTTTGCCTTCAGACTTACTCCCACTGAAGTTATCAGAAAAGCTCCCTAAAGGCTTGGACACTCCTTGAGGCATAACTGTGTGCTAAGGAATAAAGCTAGGCGTGATCCCTCTTCCAGATACCTAGTTTGCCTGGTAGTTATATTACTTCAGTATGTGTTCTCTGTGACTTACTCATCTGTGAGCTAAAGTGAGAAATAAATAGAAAATTTATTAGATATAGAATATTAGAAATAGATTAGAAATAGAAAAATAGAAAAAACATATTAATTATTGTTCACTCTCATAAAAAAAACTCAATACTTTGAATAAAAAATTCAGAGTTTATTTTCTTATTAATTTTCCATGATCTTATTGTGGATATAGGATCCTTTATTAACCTTATACAATCTGTTATTACAGGGGAAATGCTCCAGAAACACAGAAATATTTAAGTTACAAAGCTCTGGACTATTGTAGTGGGACCCATATGTTATCCTCAGGAGCAGAGTTGAGAAATTAAGAGAGGTTCTCTCTCTCTCTCTTCTTATTCTCCAGCCTTGTTATTGTCTGTTATTACAGCATCAGGTCTGCTACTGAGGAAGTTGAGAGACACAGAGAGAGAAAAATGATCATGTGTATTGGGAACGTTATTTCTCTCTAAAAAAAAGAAAAAAAAGAGGAAGAGCTACAGCAGGACCTTGGGACCTTACAAAACACATCTCTATGTCTCATCCGACTCAAGAATTTTGAGGAATATAGTTCAGTCACATCCTCATGGACAGCATTTTTCTCTCTGTTTGTCAATCACCCAGAAACGGTGACCTGTGTCACAACTTCCTTTTCTCCATTCACGGAGCTGGCATATGCACATTTTAAATTTTATTTTATTTTTATTTTATTTTATTTTATTTTATTTTATTTTATTTTATTTTATTTTANTTTTATTTTATTTTATTTTATTTTATTTTATTTTATTTTATTTTTTTATATAAAATCATTATCAGAATATATAATGTATTTTATGTGTTGTCATATATTATATGAAATGCCTTATATGTTACACATTAGATATCTAGAGAGAGAAACAGGCAGAGTTTCTTCAGTTTTCCATCAAGGCCCTATTTTAAAATTAAATTTTAAGGCTTTTGTTAGACAGAATATTAAACCAAATCATTTCTGTAGCATTTCAGACTAGAAAGAAGATGACAGGGGGGAAAGGAAGGTGTATTGTCTTTGCTGTATACTAACATTATGCTTGTTATTTTCATATTTATAACTCTTTTTACCTCACAGCATCTCAGAAGACATCACAAGAAATACAAAGGGAGGTGAACCTAGCTCATAGCTGTACTGCGCACAGGCGGAATAAATACATGACACGGGGTTAAGTAATAGAGAAGAAGGAATTGAAAATACTGCCAACACAAAAGAACTTAGAGCAGACAAAGTGCCAAAGAAGTAAATTTAATAAATTATGAAAGAAGATGAGCAAATATTCTGCCATTTTAAATGCTTTGGGGGTTTTTTTTGCCCTAAACTACAAAAGGGTTTCAGTGCTTCCCTCACTATACACTGCATCTACTTTATCTTTCTGTGCCTGAAGACAATACAGTATTGTTTGTTTATGTGCTTCAGTGTTCCCAAATCCTAGGTAGATCCCAGCCCTCATAAGTCACTAGGAAATCTGTTATTTCTTGTTCATAAAATCTAATTTTATTCTGTAGCTGCCTGGATGCCTAACACTTAGTCATTCTGTTTAATCTAATGTATTCTCTCTGTAGAGCTGCACAATCCACACTGGTAAATACAGCTTTTCCATAGGCAGTCTTGTGCAGGCTGTTTGTAAATCTAGGCAAACTCAGAAATCTGTAGCTTTCCTTAATGCTCCATGATAATTTTAATAGTAAAACAAGTATAAAATAATTTCTGGACCTAAACATAGCGAGAAAGGCCTTTGATTTACTTTGTGCTTAATGGTTTCTGAACTTCATAATAAACTCACCCATTGAAGATTTGATCAATAAAAGAGGATGTTTAAAATCTCCATCAGAGTGTGCATCAGTAGGAAGTAAAACATATAGCAGTTTAATAAAGAAAATAGTTCATTTCAGATCACATTATTTTCCATTCAGATAAGACTAAGTGGTAATACTACTTTCACCATGCAAAATAATCACTGAGCACAATCTAAGAATGTAGACATGATGATACGGCTAATATTCAAAATACTTTTCCACGTATTCCTCTTGGGAATTCTCTCCTCTTCCTCCCTCCTCTCACCCCCACCTAAAACAAGGAAATTTGTCATCTTCTCTCAATTCTGTGGTCATGATTTAATTGAGAGAAGAGGACAAATTCCTGTCCTCAACAAAATATAGTTCCTCCTCAACTACATACGTTAATAAGATAAAAATTAATAATAAAATAAACAGTTTCAAGACATATGTATGTATTATTAAACTACAGGGGATGATTTACTCCAAAAGTAATTTCTCTAATGGCTATACTGTCAAACTTAACAAATGACTATGAAAGTTATTTGTGGATTTATAATATAAATGAGTCAGTATAAAAATATGCATATTTAGAAATGGCTTTCATATTGTATTAACACTCAGCTGCCAGCAGCTAGAATAGAAAAACTAATGAATGCAGGTATTCAACTGTACATGTCATGTATGAGAGAAATTATTTCCCTCACTTCTGGCTGTGTGTCCAGAAAAATAAAGAGAAATATTATGATGCACCTCTGCAAGTACACACACACACACAAACAAGAAACCTATGTCACATAAAGCAGCCTACAGATATTTAATTTTAACAGTCTATCACCGTTTGCATTTACTGGGATCAGAGATGCACAAATGCAGTTTAACCCTGCATGGAAGGGCTGTATCAAGCTGCAGCTGCAATGATGTAAAGTATCAGATCACACACAATAACAAATATCAATTATTGTGTTTAAGTTAGCAGTTCAGTATGACAACCTTGCAAGTACCAGACGCAGTTAACAGAGAAAATGGATACAAATTCTTCTGATATTTGGGCTGATCACTATGTTTACACTTGTCTTAAAAATACTGTGTCCTGTTGCTGGAAAGGATCCACATCTGCACCTCTGAGTTTGCCTCTTAACACATACCTTGTTTCTGTCCTATTTGCTATAATGAATGGTAGCTTTTATAATAAAAAAATCACAAAATATTTGGCAGAATATTGAATATAATTCACATAAGAAAATTGGAAAACAAAGTTAAAGCTATTCTACAACTGCACTGTAAGATTTTGCTAGGCAAACACTGAAATATAGCATATATATATATATATATATATATATAATACATACATGTTTCTCTTTCCAAAGAGAGGAGGTTGATTAAAGCCTCTTATTCTGTCAGGCAACTCCACTCAGTGATGGACGAAAGGTTTACATTTTGTGGTTTCTTGAATTTTGAGCCACTCAAGGAAATTATTTTCTCTGAGCTTGACAAGACAGAGATGTGGAAACTATACATTTTGTGTACTTCTTAAGGTGGCTATTTAGTCATGGAGATTCCAGATGAAGAGCTGCTACTTTGTACAACCATTGGTCTCAGAATAGTGTGAAAAGCTAAAGGAAAGCTAAAACAGGATGAAGAAAACAGGGTGAGAAAAAGATAATGAAAGATGGACCAAGGTCTCTTTGGGTTCATCTCCAGTTTAGGTGGGGATAGTCAGGCATCCTCATCCATGTGCTTATCTGCACTTTCCAAAGACTGAAACTCATCAGCACAGATAAGACATTTAGATCAGTGTAGAATTCTGTTATTATTTCCTCTGAGATCTATTTTACACTATGACTTCCAGAGTATATTTCTTGTATTGTTGCAAAAAAAAGATGTGAAATTGGCTAAGAAAAAAAAGTGAGTTATGAATTGGATATAATATTTGACATGCTAGCTTTACACCATAGATTTCTGATTATACTTTCTTATATTCTAAGTGCTCCTTGCAGTTCTCAGGCAAGGGCCATAGTAACTGAAAAGTATTGTTATTATTGCCACTTTCTACTTCCATTTATACTATTAGTAACACCTGTTATTATTTAAAATTCATTTTAAAATGTTTACTCACAAGCTACTTTGCTCTGCTCAGATTAGAGTTGTAAACTTCAATTGTTAAAAAAAAACATGGTGCTTATAGGAACAGATAGATCATAACATAGTCAGCATCAGTTTGTTTAAGAAGTGAGTCAAGAAAAATTAATAAACTAATAAACCCATAATAACTAATAAATAACTAATAAACAGTCTAAAAAGATCAATCTATATATTTTTTTCTTTCATGTCTCTTTTGCTTAATCTGGTTCGACAAAAAAAGAACAAAAACAATAAAGATGAGATATCTATTGAGAAGAAATACAAGATTGGTGTTGCAATTTTAAGCACTGTTTTGCATGTGGATGACAAATAACAGAACTGCATTTTAAAGAGCTTAGAAAACAGAAGAGAAGAAGAAGAAGGAGAAGAAGAAGAAGAAGGAGAAGAAGAAGAAGAAGGAGAAGAAGAAGAAGAAGAAGAAGGAGAAGAAGAAGGAGAAGGAGAAGAAGGAGAAGGAGAAGGAGAAGGTGAAGGAGAAGGAGAAGGAGAAGGTGAGGGAGAAGGAGAAGGAGAAGGAGAAGGAGAAGGAGAAGGAGAAGGAGAAGGAGAAGGAGAAGGAGAAGGAGAAGGAGAAGGAGAAGGAGAAGGAGA
>VZSV01000146.1:1314717-1347866 GCA_013398735.1 Nothocercus julius | reverse complement strand
TTTTTTTTTTTTTTTTAATGCCTGTTGAAGTCTCTCTATGACAGGTCTTCCTTCTGACATATCTAACTTTTCTCACACATTGGCATCATCCACAGACTTGGTGCAGGTGCATTCAATCACATCATTCAGATCGAACACAGAATCAGTCCCTAAGCAACTTCACTAATGAATAGGTACATGTTTGATTGAGTCACTAATAACTACCTTTGAGCCCATCAATTCAGATTCCTTTAGATTCTTGTGGTCCATCTGTTGAGTTTGTCTTACTGGCTTGTGAAGAAGAATGTTGTGGGAGATCATGTCAAACACCCTGCTAAAATCAAGATAGACAACATCAACATCTCAGTCTTCGTTTGCAGAGCAAATTGTTCTCTCATAGTAGAAAGTCATTTTTGTCAGTTTGGTGAACCACAATTCACCAATATCATTTGTAAATCTTTGTTGGCTTTCCCATCACTATTTGTTCTTTGCTTGGATATATCTTCCTATTCTATAATTTTTGCAGGGACTGAACTGGGACAGACTGGGACAGACAAGAATCTTCTTTTTTTGCCATGGCATATGAGCTTTGCTTTTTTTGCTTCTGGCATATGAGTTGCCTTTTTGCAGTCATTTAAGGCTCCTCTGGATCTCCACGTTCTTTCAAAGAAGACAGAAATAATTTTTTAATGATGTCAGACAACTTGCAGCACACTTGCATGCATCCTGTCAAGTTCTGCAGACTTGTGTATGTCCAGTTTGTTCAGCTGGTCTCTAACTCAACCTTTTTTTCTGCTATTGATAGTTTTGCTATTTGCTCCAGTGCTGCTTCCTGATATAGAGTCAAGGCTGACCTTATATGTGAAGAACAATGTGGAGAAGGTATCGAGTATCTCAGCCTTTTCTGTTTTATTTGTAACTCACCAGTCCCATTCAAAAGTGATCTACTTGTATGTGTACTTGCTAATAAGATACCTACCCAAGCCTTTCTTTTTATTCTTGACATCTAGTGATAGTTTGAATTCCAGCTCAGCTTTTGCCTTCCTAGTTGCACCTCTGAATGCCCAAGCAATATTTCTATATTCCTCCATGGGAAGGTGTCCCATTCTCTCTCTATTTAGATATTTTGATTTCTCTCACTATCTCACTTTTTTGTTGTTGTTGTTATGCCTCTTTCTTTTCTGGTTTAGTGGGATGGACTGATCTTATTCTTGGAGAAAGGTGATCCTGAAAATCTCGCAGCACGCTTGTGCTCATTTGTCCTTCAAGGCAAACTCTCATGAGATTTCACCTTACAGTTGGGATCACTCCCTGAACAAGTTCAGCTCTGCTATTCTGAAATCACAGAATTATAGAATTATTATGGTTGGAAAAGACTTTCAAGATCATCAAGTCCAAATGTAATCCCTTCAACACCATGCCTGTTAAATCACGTCCATAGAATACAGATCATATCAGGCCCACCTGTAGGGCATGTAGGGCATCTGCCTGTGACTCGTGAGACAAGAGGTGACTCTGGTGTTCTCCCAGGGGAAGATCCGTTAGTTCAAATCTTTACCAGATCAGACACCAGAAAATCCAATATGGGGAGCAAGCCCCACACTGTGTTCCTTTAGGAACCACAAAAATGACCTACTAAGGGTATTTGATTTCTAGGAAATAGAAAAGTCATTCTGCTGCCCACAAACAGATGTGGCAAGCTGTCACTCTCACAGGTTTTTATCCTATTGCTTTAACCACATATGACAAAAGACAAGAGATATCCAAAATCTTACATTCCCACAAATCTCCATCACAGAACTAGGCACACAGGGAAAAAGAGGCAGAGAAAGATAGAGAACTTATCCCATCCTTCTCTTTCCAAGGAAAGAGTTTTCAAGATCTGGACCCTCAACCTTGGTGGGAATACAGTTACTAGAAAAATAAAGAGTTGACTTCATTGACATTGAGAAAAAAATTGTTCTCCTGCTCCGCAGAAGGAGCTCAGAATATCTCTACTTATCAGCCAATATCAATTATATATTACCTTGCTTCGGTGGATGGAAAACTGGCTGAACTACAGGCTCAGAGGGTTGTGATCTGTGCCATGAAGTCCATCTGGAGGCGGGTTACTAACAGTGTACCCAGGGATTGATCTCAGGGCCAATACTGCTTAACTTCTTCATCAGTGATCTAGGTGATGCACTGAGCGCACTCTCAGGCAGTGTGTAGATGATACAAAACTGGGAGGAGCGGTGGGTACACCAGAGGGTAGTGTTGTTTTCAACAACACTAAGTAAGATCTAAAGGACAGGTCCTTTAAGATCTTAAAACTCTATGATATCCTGGTCACCACAGCCAAAGCATTGCTCTCTTCCAAACACACATGCACTTTGTCGTCTGAATCCTTACTTGTCTCCACGCATTGGACACTATTCACCATTATACGTAGTTTAAAGCCTGCTTCACAAAGCTAGCTAGCCTATTAGCAAAGATGTTCATGTCCCTTCTTCATGTGTATCTCCCTGCTGTAGTCAATAGTCTTTGAAGAGTGACCCATGATTGTACTCGAGAATCCAGGGTGGATTATTTCTCTGCTTCAGATCTATCTTTACTTGCTTGAAAGTGCCTAATTCTCATCTCTGAATGCAAAGAAGATTATGGGACAAGCTTAGTCAATTCATCTACCTTTCGGATAGGTATATTTAGCTTAGAATCACACTTTTTCTTTCCAGTCTGTAAAATAAGCATAGCGATCCTGATTTACGAATATATTTAAAAACAACAAGGCATTGAATTTCTGAGAAGACTGTACAAGTGGAATCAAGGAGTTGGAATGTTAATTGAATGGTTTGGTCTTGGAAATTACTAAGTGACAGTAAACATAATCTTTCTTCACCTTCCCTCTAATTACGTGGGGTGGCTGCCATTTACTTTACGCCTACCCCAAAATACAGTTTTTCTATAAAATTGCTTATATAATTTTAAACACTTCGGAGTACTATGTGATTCTGCCATGTTTCTACTGAAGTGTCATGAATAATCCATAATAACTTCTGAGTTAAAACTTTTACTAAAACACATTGTAATAATGCACTAGCAAAAGTAAAGTGCTATATTTTTCATGTTGAGTAAGATTAAAAATACAAACTCTATTTTTATTTAAACTGCCTTTTAAGTATATCTTTCCACTGTATAGAAGCTTCACTATATTTCCTATGTTCCTTCAAGTACAATTTTATCTTACAGTATTACTCTCATGTGCTTGATAATAAGCTGAAATCAAGCCAATCTCTGACACAGCAGGGTTTTGATATTTCTGTAAAACCTTAACATCATTGCCTCAGGCAAGGTGACAGGTATAATCACCTCCTATAATTCATGCTTAATACCTGAATGACAGGAAGGAATCATATTATGTCCCTGATCCAAAATTCTCAATTATGCTATATCACCCTCCCTCTAGAAAATATTTGTGAAAATTGCTAGACCTACTCCATATTTTATAGTGCTGAGACGTTCTTATCTACATAAAAGCTGATGTAATTCAAAGGCATAACTCAATGCCAAATATATATTTTACAGGTTTTTACACTCTTCTGAAGACTTTTTGCAGTCTGAACATCCAAAAGATATTTATAGTGTCTGCTGTCTGTCTGACAAGACTTTTGGTAACGAATGGGAAGTAGTTTGACATGGGATATGTTATAAAAGGATATATCTTCATGCTCTAGTTTTGTAATCTTCCTACACTGACCATAAGGAGGTTGTTTTAAGTTCTGAGTCATAGTGAAAGGAGGGCCATCCTTTAATCATATTGAAATATGATGTCCAAACATACTTACACAATGTAAATTTTACACTTGGAAGACATTTAAGGAAAAATAAAAACAGCGCATGTGCCTGAAGGAGACATCTATACAGAAGACATTTCTGTTCAGAAATAGAACATGCAGAAAGTCCTGTGTTCTTTTTACAGAAGTCCTAAATGGGTTAGTCATGACCTGTGTCTGTGCAACGCTGGCTTGCAAGACTGTGCCTGGAACAACTAATCTCACTAAGTATATGAGTCTTTGTGTCATTGGTGAGTCATTGTGTCAACTCCATCTTATATCCCTTTAGAGTTTAGTAATAACCAGGTAATATACAGCCATAACCTAATCTCCTGTAACAACTCCATACTGTTATTATCTTAAGAAGAAATTGAAGTATAATTTTTGTGTCAGTGCAAATATTCTCTCACTTATCCCATATCAATTTAAATTTGAATTTAAATTATGTGGTTACTGCAATACTGTGACAAGACAATGGAGAGGATAGTTCTGAGACAATTACTCTATGAGGAAAGTGGAAAATATTATCTATTAGAGAAAATACTTTACCTGTGGCTCAAACAGTGCTTGAGCTATAGAACTGTAGATGTTAAAAGAATATCTGTGGTAAGTGATATTTTCTATTTTGTGTGCAAAAATGTATATTTTTATAATCAATTAAACTGATGTTTTTCTATGGTAAATTTACTTTTATTTTTAGAGGGAAAAAAAAAAAAAAGAAGTTGAAAAACATTTTAAGATTTTTGTGACAACACCAAGCATGAATTTAGACAGTGGTATGAATAAGAATAGTTACATTTATATACAAACCAAATGTTAAATCCCATTCATGGTGAAAGGCTTATTTGTCTGCTCTTTTTTAATTCTTATTTATGTTAGTGGTGTTTATTATTGTTATGTCAATTGTATTATTTTGTCTTGTTTTAGTTTTCTTCTTTCCAAAACAAAAATTTATAAAGTAAATATTCAGACAAAAAAAGGCTATGATCATGTGCCAAACTTGGTCAGAACTCATGCCCATATTATTATTTAATGTGAATCCTATTAAGAACAGATCAATATAATTACAATTACTTTCTTTGATATGTTATTTGTCAAAGGTAACAGTAGAAAGGAGTTTAATGATTCCCATTAGGGACAAATGTATTTTGCATGCCTCTACTATGGAGATCTAAGATGGCTGATTGTACAAGAAAACAGACATTAACTATTGACTACTAATAGCAGCAATGACAGCATAAGACAAAGTGCTTTGATTATAAAAATAGGGACAGAACTTATAGTCAAGAGATGAAGATTCTCATTATGATCTTCTATTTCTTCTAAAATATTCACCAAGAGAATTGGTAATTATTTTAAGACACAATTTTGCAATTATCATAAGGCATTACACAAAATTTTGCAGATTAGGGTAGATATATGTAAACTATGCATTGACTTTCTCATAACAGTAAATGCTATCTTCTTCAATCTTCTAAAGTAATAATCTTATTCATCAGAACAAGGACTTTTTTTTTTTTTTTTTTTTTTTTTTTTTTTTTTTTGCTTTTGTTCCCCCCTCCCTTCTTTAAATAAAAACCTAGGATGATCTGAGATATTATATCACTCTCTTTGTCCACACTAGTCATAAATAAATGGTGAGTCTTGAATCATGTGTCTCAGATAGTGCAAGTCTCTGTCTGGAAGAAGAGCAAATATGTAACAGGAGGACCAAGCTAACAGATGAGTTTCTGAGCGCATCCCAAATCCCAGGCATTAGGAAGAAGCAAAGCAGTAGATTTGACTTAGGCCATTGTTGAGTCCTTTTGGATCTGGTGACATACCTATCCTCATCTTACAGTGGAAACATATAGCTATGACTTTCATGTTTTAACATTATTCTGTGGGGTAGCTTTAAAAAAGTAAAAAAAAAAAAAAAAAGATGTTTTTCTTTTACTCTAAGAATACCAACACTGAAAAGAAATGGAGTAATAATTCTTCTAAATTTTTACAAACATGCATCATTGATAAACAGAATTCCAATGACTTGTTTATACTGTAAAAATAACATCGATTTTTAGGGTGTATACTAAGTTGAACATTTAGAAGAACTTAAACCATACTTATTTGGTCATAGCTTTCTTTCAAAGAAAGAAACTATTTTTCTTACCCACATTTAAAAATGAGATGAAATTGCAATTAAAGACAATAAAATAAAAGCATAAAAGTAGATTTTGCAATTAAAACTTAGGTATTTTAATATACGAATCATGATGCAGTTAGGTCCTTAATAGATGTCCAAAAGCTTGGCAGGACATTCCTTAGGGACCAAATTTCCTTTTTTATTATTTAGTGTTAAAAATGTTTATATAATGACAAAATTTATGTTCATTCCTTAGTGAGCAGAGATTTTACCTCTGAGTATTCAGTGACTGGATAAATCAATAAGCTTGGTATTTTATGCAAAAAGAAAATAAAGTAAAAGGTCAGGTAACTTAGAGCCACAATGTGCTTCAGGAAATGTCAGTTGTACTGCAAAACTCCTGACAAATTTATGAGAGCTAATATTTTTGCTTTTTTAATTGTTTTAGATTTGTATGGCTTTCAGAAACTTTTGAAAACTACAGGTGCTTCTATCAACATACATGATTGATATATTCTTATCACTTCATTGTTTCAGTATTTTTGCTTCTGTTGGCTAAGACAGTAATCTTGACTTGTTTTGTCTATTTCTTTTGTTACTTCTTCTTCTGTGTGCTTGTTCTTTGAGGGAAACTAAGAAATAAACAAGATTTTTTGATTTTTCCTTTTTTTCTCCCCCAGAGCCTTAAGCTAATTTACATTTTCTCTCTTATCAGCACTGGATAACATATTTCAGTCTTCAAAATGTATAAAATGCTTTTGAGTCTTTCATGTATTTTTAATACAAGTGATATCCTGCTGTTTACTGCCTCAGTAGTTTTTAATATGATAGAAAGATGGAAATGTCTCTTATTAATTGCTTTTGAAAAATGGTCATCTATTGGGTAAAGTTTTGACACTCAATTCTCACATTAAAGTGTTGCCAAGATGATGAATGAACATTTAAACTAGCATAATGCTATGCATTTAAAGAGTAAATGCTAATGCCTGTTAGTACATTTAAAAAATCTCTGTGTATGGATTTATAAAATATTTATAAAACCAAGTAATTGCAAATGACATTCAGTTTAACATGCTTAATTTTTAAGTATAGAAACACATTCTTAGAATATCTCTTTAAAAAAAAATTGCAATATTTCCCTAACGTTATAGTCTCACATAAAAGTAACTTTATTATATAATAAATGTAGCAGTCAAGTTGTTACACTTTTTTATTGAGTTTTGCCAGAAAAAAACTTCTTTTTCTAGGCACTTAATATTCAAAAGTGATTAATATTTTGCATTTTAAAATTCTGAATATTTGCCTGGCCATATCTTCCTTCGCTGGGAATCGAATATGATCCTGGAACTTAAAAAATAAAACTTAAGTTTCTTTGCTTGAGATGAAAAGGTAAAATACTTCATGTCACTGACATAACTTCAGAGAAGTATTTTATGCTTGTGATCTATATATCAAGCAAGATTTCATAACATGAACACTTAAAGTCTAACACATATTCCCACTAGAAATGTATAATCAAACAAAAAAAAAAAGACCTTTACAAGGCTTTAGAGTATTTTTGAAAGTTGATCCTTTTTTTTTTTTTTTTTTTTTTTTTTGCTGGCAGTTCATTTAAAAACTGATTTATACAGTTTTGAACAAGAGATATGAAATCTATATCATTTCTACATTTTGAAACTTTTATGACAAGATAAAGATAGACAGGCACTATAGGCAGTAACCCTGACTTATTTAATTCAATTAATTGGAAATAGCAGTCATTTTCACTCATAGCAATCCATACTCTCACATACATTGGAGACATTTCTCAGTGTCATCCCCATCTCAAAGGAGACATTTCTTATAATCAATTATATCTCAGAAATATAAGTATGCTACGCAGAAGATTTGAGCCTGAGCCAAAAATCATAGCATTATAGGATAGCTCAGGTTGGAAGGGACTTCAGGATGTCTCTAACCAAGCCTTCCTGCTCATCCTTATCCCCCATGATAAAACAACTACCAGAAACATTAAAAACAAACAGAGAAAACCCAAAATAGAATAAACAAACAAAACTCCCTGAGCACTCTGAAAATCAATTTTGCTGTACTACTAGTTAGGTGGAGTTAAGGTTGAGAATTCAATTTTGTTTAAGGTTTGACCCTTCATTCTAAATAAAATAATCCAAACTTTTCAATTAACTGTACTGCATTTAGCATTTATGAGCTGGCATTATGAACTCGAGGATGATTAAGTATATCAATGGAGTATGCTTAAAAATGCATATCTATCACACCCAAAGTAGGTTTTCTTGAGTTTTGTAGTATTTCCCAACCTCTATCTTTATGTTTAAAATTAAACTATGTTCTAATCATAAATAAAATGGACTCTGTTATTTGCCAGGTATTCTCTTTAGAGTATGATAGAATAATAGTTAAAAAAAAAAAAAAAAAAAAAATGGCCAAAGATTTGAGCTCTGAATATAGAGAACCTGGCAAAAAAAAAAACAAAAGCAAAACAAAACAAAAAAAAATAATGAAATTCAAAGGTGAAAGCTTTGTCAGTGTAACATTAAAAAGGTCCAGATGGTATGTCAAACTACCCCACCAGGGACAGGCAACACAGAAATTTTGAAAAATAGGAAAAAAAAAATCTCTCTCTGAGGCCAGTATTCACATAAGAGACATTTTCTTGCTTTCAATTCCAGTATCAAATGTCCTGTGCGGTCTAAATCTGCCATACAAAAAAAAACTTATATTTTAAAATCTTAAATTGTCTTAAACTCAGGTAGATAATGTAAACTAGTTGTCGTGCCTCCTTCGTAGTCAATGCAGAAAGAAACATGCTTGAGCTTAACCATATTAGATGCATAATCTATGTAGAAATGTCCCTCTTTCTCCACTTTTCAGTTTAGTTTAGTCAGTATCCACCTTTCAGATAGTGTAGTGCACCAAACACACCTGTGCCTGCTCCATACAGCTATGGCAGTTTACTTCCGTTCCCCCAATTAAACAAACACACACAAAAAAAGACTTTCAGAAGTTACTAAAATGCCACTGTAAATTGCAGAGGAAAAACTGTATGAGTGACAGCGATAACACTAACTGGATTTTTGCTCACTTTCTGTTTTAAATTCCCACAATGAACACATTCAAATTTCATTGGATTTAGTATTTGTTCCAGGCGCTTGATTTAAAAATGCATTGTATGAGATTTCATAAATTTGCTTCAGTGCATATGCAGTACATATATTTTAGACACATAGTTAAATGTAGCTTTACTGTTCATATTTTCTTAAATTAAAAATCATTATCTCTCAGTAGACCTTTTCATAGACCTTTTCATTATCTTTCAGTAGACCTTTTTCTGATTTGCAGAATATCTCCCTATAGACCTTGATATTGTCATTTAGAAAGTTTAAAACCTCCTGGGCAGAGGATATTTAAAATATTTATCAACTTAGACCTTTCTGCTTTCTCAGGAAACAGTCAGTTGCAGAAATGATGTTAATGTAACGTTCTTTTTTGTTTGCGTTCCCGTTAAATCAATTGTAGTTGACAGGTTTCAGTCTTAAGGGCATTGTTGCATTGGTATTCTATGTGAAGAAGAGGCCTATAAGTGTTATTTGTGATAGGACCACCATTTTCCTGTAGAATACAACCAAAAGTTTTAGACTGGATTTTTATTTTTTTCATAGAATATTCCCTAAAAATCCCATTGCTGTGGTTTCACTTCTCTGTTGTTACTTTAGTATATGATATTTTCCATTCCCTGAAGTTATTGCATTTTGTTAGGCTGGGATTTAGAAAGTTAAATTGTCCCACAGCAAGTGAAAATATTCACTTCCATTTAATTTGTATATTGGCATGTTTTACCACTTCCTGAGTGAATTCTTATATCTGGGGTTCAACTGTATTCTGAAGATAATAATAACAAAATTTCATATTGTATATTCTCTTGCCAACATTGGGTTCTGGATTTAGAGAAAATATTATCAAGGATAGAAGAATATTTTTAAGACACCATACTATAAAAAAAAAAAAAAAAAATCTTTGTGTGTTAAAAGTAGCATTAGATCACTCCTGTATGTTTTGGAAACAAATTGTTTGTCATCCAGAAAGTACCACATTGCTAAAGAAATATATATAGAGAATGATGTGACAGACCTGCTCACAGTCACGCACTTACTAGTTGTGTTGAAACATGTTAGAAAACAAAGATGCATATTGCAGGAGGTATAAATATTATGGTATATGTGTCATTGTGCTAGACTTGCTGGGGAGGAAACATGTCTATTCCTCCTTAGAAAATAGATTCATCCAATGCAGCAGCAGCCAGGGACATAACATTTATGGATAACACTTTAGGGAACATAACTTACATCTCTGACAATCAGCTGACATTTTCAAGGCTATGTCCACAACAGAGAGAGTTGGTAACAGTCTTTCGTTCAAAATGTATGATAGCTGAGATTAGTTTTCACATTTAGAAAGCTCCCTGCATCAATGGAAGGGTGGTGACTTTAGCTTTATGGACACTAAAATTTACTTGGCTTGCCGAGTAATGCCGAGTCATGTTTTGTATTTCTAGACAAAAAACAGATTCTAAATTTTGTTAGTACCATTAAAATTAATTTTTAAAAAATGAAAAAAATCATTAAAACTGCTTTTTGCTTTGATCAAAAAATAATATCTATTCTTGTCTTTTCCATTTGTCCATGTAAAAAAGAGGAAATAGTACATAAGAAAAAGACACCCAAGAAAGAAAAACACAATGGTAAGCAGAATGATCTCGTAGCCCCAAGGATTGTTTCTGATGGTGATATTAACATTCACAAAGAGTCCCAAAAGCAGAAATTTATGCAGATAAATGCCCCAAACGCTATGTTGCACAACTATATGTTTTCTGTGTAGATCAGAGGGCCTTGAATTTTTCTGTACAAAAAAATGGTTTTAACAAGAGGGATGGAGAGTGCCTCTGCTACAGAATTAAATTGGCAAGAAGGTGGTGATGTGGATTTTCAGCCTTCTTTCAAATAACGGAGATCTGAGCAAACTATTTTACGATGTATCAAAGTTCCACTCACAGCACTCTTTCCCTGTTCTGTCTTTTTTCTCCACACTACAGTCACTTCATCATACGTTCTCTGATAGCCTAGACGGAAAGACCAGAAAGGAACAGACTCCTTTCTCTAAAAGTATCATTTAACTTGAACTAAAGACTTCGATATGTAGACAGCAGCTGAGTTGGGGTAATGCTTGTTGCGATCGTTGTAACAAACAAAATGTCAATAAATTAAGAAATTATTAGAAGAAATGGATTCAAACTTTTGTATTCTTGCTGAAACAAAACACTGTTTTCCTTGAATTTCTAAAAGAATCACTTATGTTCTGTGTTTTTGTTTTAGAAGCTGACAGGACGCACCTGCAAGATTAAAGTCAGCACATATAAGGACTATACTATGGGTATTTCTCTGTCGCCCAGATTTCTCAGATTTCCAACAGGTGTTTCCTGGGGGAAACAGGAAGACCCTGTTTTCCACAGGGTCTTTTATCTGTCATCTTTCCTGATGGTCCAACGAAACCATAACAACAAAATCACTGTGTCGTAACACTATTTTCTAGTATTTTCCAACAATTTACCACAATTTTTCCTATAAACCTTTGGGTTTGCTTCTTTTTTATCCTACCAAGTGCCAAATTGTGTAGTCAGCAAAGTCTTTTTTTTTTCTTTTTTTTTTTTTTTCTTTTTTGATGATGCTACCACTCATACTCTCTGTGATTTTATGAAATATAGGTAAATTCCAATATCATGTGCATTGGTTCCATTGTTCTTGAGTCACAGCATGATCCATGTGTTTGGACTATTAGATGTCTGATAAAGAGAGATATGAATAAAACCAGTATCTTCTCAGAAGACATTCTTATCTGGCACATAAAATTCCTGCCTACCAGAGGGAAAGATAATTTTTGTTACTATATAATAAGTAAATATGTTGGTTCAATCCTTCTATCCGACGTTACCAAGGGAAAAATTCAACTGTCTCCAGATTATTTTAAAACATAATGATCAGCACTGGACAATTTTCCAAAATACTTTTCATGGTTTATTTTCATAAGCACACCCCTGTAAAGAGCAAATCAATATAAAAAATGCTTCATTGAGAAGGATAGGAAATATTGGACAGTGAAAATCAATAATAAATGAACACATTAGTTATGAAAATTGTGAACAAAACCAAAATTCCCCAAGTATCTTTGTTATGTCTCAGCTTCTCCATTAATAAGTGTATGCACACAGGGGAGAAAGATCTTTAATCCCTGTTCACTGTCTTCTGATTCACAGCTGTACAAATCTGTCTGCTGACAAATTGTATACAATATTTATTATTTCTACTCCGATCAGGCATTATGATATGATTGTAATCTTTTCAGAACTCATATGGATGTAAGAAATCTGAGTTTGTGTTGAGAAATAAAAGCTAGTTGGTGGATTTGAAAATTTTGCTTATAGTAACATTTTAGTCCTCATGAAAAGAAACACGCTCATCTTAAAAGGAGATGATAATGCAGTATTTCAGTTTTCCTCATGCATTTTTAAATGCACACAGTCTACAAATTTCACACAACAGCAAAAGCATGAAGAAAAGAGCACAAAAGTAGTAGTTGAAACTACTCATATAGAAGTCTGACTTGAATGTAAAAAAAAAAAAAGACTAAATAAAAACAAAAAAAGAAGCATTTAATAGTCTTTTGTGATTAATTAACCAAGAAAAAAGCATTCTATAGTTTAAAAGAACTTAAGGTACAAAATGTTGGGAGAAACTGAGTTGCTGCTATGAGGGATGATGCCAATATCTAAAGGAATTTAAGTTCCTAATTTGCTTCAAACTTAATTAAGACTTTGGCTTTAGGGTTTTAAAAACATTTGAGGTTAGTAAATGAAATAGTAACTGAAGCTAAGTAATATAAAAATTGTATAACAAACAAGAAGAGAAAAAATGAATTATTTTAAAACCTTGGGCTTAAAGGCCACAGTAGTGGCCATTTTCAGTCTTTCACTGGTTATTTATTATAGACTTAAGTATTTAAATACTTGACAAGATGAATAAAGTGCTCAATTTAAGCACACTTTTTGTGAAGAAGTTAGTATTTAGCTAATATTATATTTTAAAATTATGATGATGACAATAAAGAGGGAAGTCAGCAAAATTCTAGAGGTTGGTACTCCCAGAGCTGAGACATTCGTGTGCAAAACCTTCAGGTATTGAATAGCATTGTATGAAATAGAAATTTAATAGTAATTTTAATAATAGTATATTTAAAAATGCAAGCACTTGTGGCAATTATGCCACCCTGTGCACAAGACAGTGCACGACTGATGCCCCTCACCCTTTCTTTACATGTATAGTTACATTGGTAGGAGCAATAGTTTTGACACGAGAATGTCTATTTGCTGAGCACAGGGATGCAGCCAGTTTCCCTATAGCCCCAAGGAAGAAGTAGGTCCTTTTGGCAGCTCTGTCTACCCGATTCCCTGCTGATGGAAGGAATTTGCCCACCCAGGATCAGGTTATCAGGCTGGAAAGTGCTTGGCAAGTAGGTACTTCCACAAAAGTCGAGACGCCTCTTTCTCAGAGAAAGGTCCAGTGCTCAGAGAGCTTCTCTAGAATGTGAGATGTTCAGGGTGCAGGAATGCTCAGGACACAGAGCCCTGGCTCTCAGAGAAGCAACAGCCTACCAGCATAAAGAAGAGTCCTTCAATGTCTCCTATGAACACCAATCCCTTTTGTAAAAATAATTGATTTCTTGTAGCCTGAATCTACCTCATGAATGAGTCATTAGTCTTTGAGCATGGCCTAACATTAATGGAAAAAAAATAAAATAATAATAATAAGGAGGCAGGGTCCAGCTTCAACAACACAGTGTGGCTGTTGTGTCTTCAGCATTGCCTTATCTGTTGTGTTCTGCTGCTGCTGCTGAGCTGTGCTGCTTGTTGATGTAGGAACCACCAGTACCTGATTCTGTGCTTTACTGCTGCTCCCTAGCACAGAGATAATATGAAAAAAATATTTGCTCTTTCCCACAGCAAGTCCAGTAAAAGATATTGAGGAAAACCTAAGAGAGAATAGCAGTGTCAAAAGACAGGATACATGATGCTCTCCATCGCTATTCTAGCTCAGGCGAAGGCAGAGACTTTGAGAACTCCCACATCTAGAAGCAAAGACTGAGCAGAAGCTTCCTCCCCTGTTATCTGTTAAAGGTTAGGGAAAGGAGAGACACAGATAGCATACTTACTGAAGGTAAATGAGGCAGAAAGAAAACTCACACTCAAATTTAGGCACAAAATATATGATAAGCAATTTTGCATATGCTCAAAAGCAGACATTGGGAGTTCAGTGTACTGGAGGAAACTTAGGGACTTCTGGGGCTGGAAATGAATTTAGAGGATTTAGATAGCTAAACTGTGGCTTTATGCCAGAGATGTTCCTGTGTTAATCCATGTTTTACTTTACAGTGTAGCCAAATGTTAAAAACTCAGAAAAAGTCTCTGGCAATACCTATCTGCATAGACCTAAAAAAAGTCACACACTAACAGTTCTTTTTGCTCTAAAAATATTTTTACTTACACGATACATACTATAGGTTTAGATAAGTTTTTTTTTTTAATTATGAATATTATGTCAATAGGATAACTTTAGCTTGCCCTCATGCTTCAAGGAAGCATATTTTAATGAAGGCAAAATGTTTTTAGAAGACAACTTTAAAATGTCAGGCCATGGCTGGAGATGGGCTTGGCCTACAAGTAAGTCAAGCAAATTATAAATTTACTTAGAGAGCTCATGTTGGATCTTATTAACTAAAAATAGTTTTATTATGCCAAGAGAATAAGGCTGAATCTGTCTATGCATGTATGTTAACAATTAGGGAGCATAACCTTCACTGCAAGTTGCTTCAAATTAACATTTTTCAATGGGACTGCTTACTGCTAATCAGTGAGACGAGCATAATTTCCCTTGCTTCTCTGAAAATGACTTGATGGGGAAAAAAAAAATTCTTCCTTAGCATCTTACCTTCTTTGACCAAAATAAATGGAGACTTCAGATATCAAGAAGCCATATTCCTTCTTTGATTTTTAGCAATCTTAAAAATTAATATTATTCCAAACACTGTTAAACTATCCTTGTTGAAATGTATAGGAATGTAATGGGACCAGTGCTATTCTCATTTTTTTTTCCTATGAAAGCCTTTTAGAGTAAATGGATTGATGCTTAAAATAAAAATGTGAGGAATTAAGCTTGTTGTTTCAGGACAGAAGGTCTAAATGACAGTACTTTTCCTTTCTATGGTAGATTATCTCAGATTCTTGCTACAGTTCATGAATCAAACAAACTACTTTTTTTTTGCATATTGACTTAAAAAATATATAAATGATGTCTGCATAGGAAAAAAAAAAAGTGGCAAAAGAAATTGAAGTACTTCACAAATACGCACAAATTTTGTAATCGTTACCCAATTATAAATCATCACTATCTGGAACCTAATACTCAGTACTAAGAATGGCAATATCTTTGAATGACCAGTCATGGTACAGAGAAAAGTAATTATCCGAAGTCATTTCTGATTATACTAACACAAAATATCCTAAAAATGTAAGCTTTAAGGGATAGTCATGGTTTCAGCAGCTGAAAATATCAGTAGCTCCTTCCATTTTTGTTGCCTCGTTTGAAATCTTTCCTAAAGTTAAATAAGTATAGTCTTTTTTTCTTTTTTTTTTAAAAAAAAGAGCAAATGATAATTTTAACATTGTAATCGAAACAGAAGGAACAACCTTTTCTTCTGCTCTACTTTCTTCAGCAGTTCTGTCTCTATAGTACCCACCCATGATGTGAAACAGTTCTCAGTTTCAGTTGCCTTTCCAGCCTGATGGGATTCACGCATACTACATCTCACAGAGTGCTCCAGTGATCCAAGAGCTGTTTATTATTCAGTTAGTGGTTGTTTATTGTTAGATACATACAGTAAAGAACCTGTAGGGAAAGGCTTTTTCATATCACTCTCATCTGGGTGCTCCAATCCCTGGCTTGGACAGACATGTTCATATTTATGCTACCTCTAGTCTATCTAATTTGTAACTTTTGCCAGTTAAAACAGCTTCAACAAAACAGGTCTACTGAGAATATTCACAAACTTTCTAACCTAGCGCATCAACTTGTGGATAATTTATTTGGAGGAGAAAACATGTTTGTAAAACTTCCCCAGGTAGGAGGCTTTAAGCCAAAAATATCTACTTATTAAGTCATCTAATTTTCACTAGTAAAATCAGGACACTATAGACTACACGTTTCCTCATTTTTCCCCCCTTTTTTTTAAATATGAAGTAATCTTTCCAATATATTTGGCATCCTCTGGAAAAGCCCAATGGCAAAATCTCCTCATGCAAAAGAACATCTAGATTTAGAAGCACCAAGAGCTTAACTTTTAATATAGATGAGAATGGTAGGATTTTATCATAAACAGAAACTGACCTTTAAGTATCTAGGGAAGTTAACTGGGGAAAGGAGACACCTGGATTATCTGGACATTTCTGTTGGTAATGGGGCTGAAAGGATATAAAAATTGCAATTTCTAAGTCTCACTTCAGGTTCCTAAATTATGATTTTAGATCTTGCTGCAAAAAGAGTTTAGTGTGTACATTTCAATGGAAATTGAAAATTTTCATTATCTTGAAGACTTCCTTTCACAATCAAGTCTAATGTAATGAAGTGGCCAAATCTTGCTATTTAGCAGGCAATTCCTTATGAGCTAATACTTTTGGTTATGCAGAGCTTCACTGAGGTCACCAGGGAACCACTTCAGAAAGGGACTACTTTTATTGATCAGCGTGCATGTTTAGGGCCTTTGTATGACAAGTTGAGTTTAAATTACATAATTACACACAGCAAAACTAAACGGAGACATAAAAAAAAATCTGATTTATCTACAGTAAAAAAAGAAACAAACTCACAACTAAATTAGGTGTAATTATTCTGGATCAACTTGGTAGGATTCAGAGTGTAGTATAATCCTTAAAAGCCAGAGGCATACCACATCCATCTTTGAAGGAAGAAAGTTATATTAAGGAACTTCCAGTAAGATTGTGCAGATAAGTGTATATATGAAGGAGATCAAGAATCAAGATTTGAAGGCTTAAGAGAATTATCTCAAATCAAAACTCCATGGGCATCTGGTGAGAGGTAATTACAGTTCATTCCCAGTTGCAGGCGGTCAGTCAGCAGTACCTTATTTTGGACATGAATCTCAAAAAATATGTTTTTTTTTTCTTCATTTAACTGTGGGAATATTACACTAGAGAAAAGAAATACAAAATTATTTTTTTCTCTTAGAGAGATAAGGAAACAACATTACTGACTCTAAATTATTGTTGGTACCAGAAGTGGAAACATCAAAGAAGCATATACATTATTCAAATAGCTGACTGCAGACTGAGAGATATAAGACATTTGGAAGGTTGCAGTTTTCCCAGTAATATGGGTCTTCAGTAAGTGAAGATCAAATTGAGTTAGGAACAAGAAGTAATTGAGAAGAAGGAACTGACACGTTCCATCATTTGATTTAAATAGTAGCTTGTGGATAGATTTTTTTTTTCTGATTTCCCTATCACTACAGAGAGATTTCTGATGAGTGATATATTTATGAACAGTCTAAGCCATTTGGTCAAAATAGGCACAATTAGGCCAGCCATAGCCCTTAATGGAACATTAGATGTAAGTGCCATAAATAACTGGAGAAAGCAGTATGTATATTAGAGTTATGCACACATGCTATTTTCCAAATCAGCTGTTAAAATGAAAAACAAAGAACAAAAATACCAGCAGAAACCATCAGAAATTTGCTTTTCTTTCCTTTTCCTCATGCAAATGAAAACACAAAATATGTTTTTAGTTCAGCATAAAACACCGATTTTCCAAACAAATTACAATGTATTTTTGAGGAATTTGCAAGATAAATAAACAGATTTCTGTAGTGTGTCTGTCTGTACTCTACTGTGGAAGGATCCTTACAATAACCCAGACTCTGTGCTCTCCTCTACGAGAAATTATTGTAACGTGCAAAGCTTAGCGTTCTGCTAAAGCAATATGTTCGTTCTTGTTGATATTGTTTCATTTTATATAACCAATTAAAAATTTAGCTGCAAAAGAATCAGCATCCATATGTCCTGCCTACTAGCCAAAAGTCTTAACCACGGTAAGAAATCTTTGTTTCTCTCAGTGTTTGTTAAATATTTTATAACTGAAGTATTTCTAGCACAGAGACACAAAGATCTTTTTGACTCCCCTGTGTCTAGTTGTACAGAGAAGATTCAAATTTAAATTTTTAAAAATGTCTTAAAAGATATTTGAACCTCCTTTCTCAAACGAATATCACAAGATTTAGAACATGCACTAGAATCTAAAACAAATTTCCCTCTATACCTCCACTGAAGTGATTTCATTTTGTATAAAATATTTTAAGTGTCATTGACAAAAATTTCAAGAGAATGATTCACTAGTCTAGAGGTTCAGCCACCCACCTTCTGTGACAGAGAACAGTTTACTCCACTGTGTATCTCTGTTTTTATATGAAGCGAACAGTATAAAAAAGGCATATTGCATTTTTAACCTTAACCTTTAACATTTTGACCTTATGCAGCAATTAGGAGCTTTTTTTTCAAACTCCTGGGAGGTGAAAATTAGAAGAGAAAAGAAATGAACAAAAATCTTCTAGATATAGAGAAGTATTCTAATATTTGAGTTAAGAGTAGAAGATCATCATCACTTTTGCTATTTTAGAGGAAAAGATCAGTAGTGTCAAAAGATGTGCCAAATTTCTGCCTTTTTTACATCCATTTTCTCTGACTATGGAACAATTGTTTTTATCTGTTCCTGCTTTAGCTTTTGATCCCGTAAAATTGATAGTATTTATTGATAATTATAAAATAAACTAAACAAAACTGTGTCCTTCCTTAAGCACTGTGATAAAGAATCAGCATTTCTTGTGTCACCATTTCCCAAACTGTCCTCTCCTTCCTCTATTCTGTTCTCTCATGGTAATGGTACCTCAGGCATGACAAATTATTTCAAGGAAAAAATGCCATGAAAATAATTACATAATAATTCCTATAGCTGCATTGTACTGAAGCCACAAGAAAAACAAAAAAGGCAGTACAGTCACATCCATCCGCTATACTCTCATAACATGGATAGCTGTCCCTGACCACTACGTCTGCTACTGCAGCCAACCCAGCTGCCTGGGATTACCAAGAAGAGCTGGCAGAACCTTCGAGTGGTCATAATCCTGACAGGGACCATGAGGCAAGCAGTTTTGGTGCACGTGAACAGCCACAGTGGTACAAACCACTGATCCTTCTAGCACAGTTTTCAGCCTTTGGCAGAGGCCGTAAGCAAAGGGGAAAGATAAGGGCACAGTGTGCACACATAATATGTTCCTCCTAGCTTTCCCTCATACTCCCGCTATTTTCAGCCATGGGCATTTCTTGGGCCAGAAGAATTTTGTTGCTATGAGACCCCTGTGGGTCTCTTGGCCTTCTCCTGTGCTGCCGGCCCTCCAAGGTGTAAACTTCTTGCACCCACAACATCCTTGGGCAAGGAGGTCTGTGAGCCTCTTTCCTGGGGTGTGAAGAACCATCTTTCATCTGGTCTGGACTCAGCTTCTGCCAGCTTCATTTGATGTGCCTTCTCATGTATCAGAAAGGACAGCTATTCCTGGTCGCTATTTTATCTGCTCATGATTTTGCAGACCTATATCCTAGTCCCCTCAAGTTCACAAGCCTTCATTTCGCTGTAAGAAATCCCTTCCGTGCCTTATACAGACTTGTTGCCCTTCCCTTTCCCTCTCTCAACCCAGTTGTACCCAGTGTGCAGGCACTAGAATGGCAAGCTCTATTTGGGTGTACACAGTAGTGCAATATTTTCTCTTCTGCTTTCAAGTCCCTTTTTAATAGCTCCTAACTAATTAATTAACAGCTAATTAACAAAAAATAATCCTTATTGACTGGCACCAAGCACTAAACTCATGCTTTCATAGAACTATCAAAAATGAAGATTTTATTCAGTGGTAATGATCAGCCAGAGCCCATCATTTTATATGTGAAGCTAGGGTTTATTTCACCATCTAAATTATTTACATTTATCTACTTTAAATTTCATCTGTTGTTTTATTTCTCAGTGACTCAATCTTGCTATGTGTTTTTGCAGCTCTTATTGGGCTAACCTTCATCTTACTTTTTAAAGTAAGTTTGTATTCGTACCTCTGTAGTATATCATAACCCTGTTCACTCCCTTTCCCAGGTTATTTACAAGCATGTTAAAAAAAGGATCAATCTCACCTGCAGAATTCCAATTATTACCTCCCATTTTGCAAGAATTCAGTCATTGTTTAAATTATTCTTAAAGTCTCCTATTTATTACATTGGATAAGAAAAAGGTATATGTATGTGATTTTCTTTATTTGGAGAAGCTTTTCTGGGTATCAAGCTACGCATAACAAAGAATAAAAGAGTGAGTATTCATTTCATGTAAACCATGCAACAAAAAACAAATTGTGATTTGTCAAGCTTACAAAATTCATGTTATTATGGTCTTACAATAAAACCAATCTTGCTCTGAAGCAATTAGAAGAAATCCTTATGAAGAACATTTAGCTGTATTAGTCAAACTTGAAATGAATCAGCTATATTTCATATTGAATGTTATTCCTTTCCTTTTTTTCCACTATGAAGAATGGCATTAATTTTCCAGCTAATTAGAATGCATCACAATTCTGAAGTCTAGCATTAAATTTTACATTCTCTCTACGAATTTTAATTAAACAAGCAACTCACAGCATATTATAGTATTGTGCAAAAAAACATTAAAATGGATTGGAATATATTCTTACAGAATATGGTTACCAAAGTACTCTGAAATCCTTAAGTCATGATGAATCAACAAAAACATTGAATATTTTCTTCTTAGAAGTATTCTGCTAATGGAGCAAATATACTAAAAAAAAAGTTCATTCATTTACAGAGAAAATACTAACATTATTCGTGAAAAGACTTAATGAGCTCTATTCCTAATACATTTCAGGATTTATAGCCTGTGCATGATATGCTTAAACTATATAAACCTTTTGCAAATATAAGGATGTTTTTGAGAGGAATATTACATTACTACCACTGAAATACCAATGCCTTGATCTACATTGTACACACCATCTGGGAGGAATAGAAATTAGATTCTTTTCTTAATACAGCCTACAATTAGAAAGTTTTATTTTCAAATCAATACAGGTTATTCCTTACCTCAAAGTAAGAATCTTATTTAACTGCCTAAACTAAAAGCTTAGACATCCTACTCTCACAGTAATCAGTGAAAAAAAAAAAAAAAAAAAAGGAGAGAGAGAGAGAGAGAGAGAGAGAAAGAGAGAGAAGCAGAGAAAGAGAGAAGGCCATCTCCAGTGTGATTTAGAGAGCTGAAGTTGGATACCTAAAATAGAGGATATAAATTCTGTTGTAGCTTCATTCTTTTTCTTTCACTGTAAGTAGACCAAATTTAGGTCTCTAAATAGGAAAGGGGAACCAAGACATACCTTAAAATTTCAGGCAGGATTTTCCCAAGTTATATGAGGATCTGTTTTGCCCCAGCAATACCCCACCAACTGCAGTATATGAAAGGATATGAAATGGAAAGTAATGACATTGGACTTTTCAGAAAATTTGAGCTTACTTGTGTTTTTAAATGCGCAAAGATAAAGATTAAAGCTGTTGATTAAAATACAATACAGAGAATACAGACAACACTGCAAACAATCTGTTCTAAATTTTTTTGCTAACACTATTGTCCTCCCTAGTCATAATTTGTGACCTTGATAAGGATGAGTACTGTAGTGGACAGTGAACTACTAAATCACACTTGTATATGTAAAATTTGGTAGTAATGTATTGTGTTTGTAACAATAAATGATGTAATCTGTCCAAATTCTGTAGCTCTTGAAATGACAGGCTAGAAAAGATATGGCAAGAGATAAACCAAATACCTGTGTGTCTCACCCACAGAGAACTGATTTGATGACACTGAGATTAAAAAAGTTAGACATTGGGACACAAAGTTTAGTAGATAAAGATTTCAAAATGTGATTTTTTCACATTTACATTCTACTGAAGACTTTTATATTGCTCTTTTATACATAAAAGGATGAGTTAAGGACAATGAGTTCAGTGATTTTATTTTAATCCACGTCTTTCATTTTACCCAAAGGGATATTTAAACTTTATTTTAAAATATGTGTTAAATCACTCCCCCAAGCACAGGTTGAGTAAGTGTTTGACAGAATATGTGTAAATCTGAAGAAATTGGACCTGGAGTAAGTCAGGCATAGTACTTGCTCTTGCCTGAACTATTCAGGCAAGATCTAAACCTAAATGCCATCTCGACTGCTGTGGGCTAGTACCACCTTTAACGTTTTTGTTTTTTTGAAGTATATGTGCTTGTATACACACCACATGCATGTGTGCCATCTTGGATATGCACGCAGAGATATAATACAAGGCAAATTACAGCATCAGATATTTTTTTCTTGTAGACTGGCATAAGTGCAAATAGATTTTTTTCCTCTTTTAGGGTTTATTACACTCCCATAAACGTTATGAAAAGACTCTCTTTGATTATGGAACCAAAAGTACTGAGTCTTGCCTATTGCAGATTTTTTTTTTTCTATTATATATTGGAACTTCCAATGAGGCGGGGGCAATTTTCTTAGTTTTCCTGAAATCAATTCTAGTGAATAGCAGCCCTACTTTACTTACATCACTTACACAGAAATGACTACTTTTGCATAGTATTACAATTTCCTGGGCCACTTCGACACTGGTCTGTCACCATAAAGTACAATGTATATTTATAGCACTAAATGAATGATTAACACTAGTTGTTAAAGAGAAGGTTAAGAAATCCGCTACACAGAATAGATTGTTTGTCATTCATCATACAGATTGCCAAAAAATAGTTTTAAATTCCAATTATGGACTTATTAATGACAATCACAAATTTCTGTGTATGTTAGTGATTTACAACACAGCCCTCAGTGTCTTCAGCAGGTCCACATTCAGTTTTACAATATATAATTCTACTATCACGGATAAAGTTGTATTTTCTCACTAGCATAGGAACTATTGTGGAAATACAATGCATTTAAATTTAGCATGTAAAAACAGAGGTACTTTCAATGGCTAATTTAATATGATAATGAAAGATAATGAAAGTCTATAGATATGACAATTACAGAAAGGTGTTCAGATCACCACTCTTATTACAAAGGACCTTGGCCAAAAGCACTATTAAAGGGATGTATTTCTACAGAAACATCTATGAAATATTTTCTTTGCTTGCCATTTGAAAACATATGTATTAGCCAAATTTTGTTCTGGAACAGCCTTCCTTTCAGAGCAAGGTAACAAACCTGTTGTTTTTCATATAGACATCAATAAAATCTTCAGTAATACTTGCTTGTAGGAGGAGAGGCCTCACTTCAAGTCCCTGTAGTGTCCTATCAGTCCCTTCATCTCTAAGCATTGTTTAGGCACCCAAAGAGACAAACAGTGTTTACATAATGGCTCAATTTTGTACAGTAATATAGATTAGAAGGGAGTATGGCCGTTTTCTGGTCCTACCCAATGGTCAATGCAGAACAAGCTTAGACTAAATTGTTTAGGACCTTGTCCAGCTTTGTTTTGAAGCTTGCACCTAAAGGATATATCTAAGGCAATTTCTTTCTAGTACATACACCTAACTTAAAAGATATAGTTATAGCCATGAGACTCAGTATTGGCTCATCTTTGCCAAAATTCCTAATTTCTTCATAGGTTGAAACTGGCTTCTGTTACCTCTACAACTTCAACAGGATTTCATGGCAATCTATTAGATTATTTTTCACAGTGTCATGGTCCTACACCTTTCCTGTTTTCATGTACTGTATTTAATGCAGCTTTCTGATGAAGTAAATGAATAACAACAGTACTGCAAGACCAATAGGTATTGTTTTTCCGTATCTGTTGCTTCAAGATTAAAAGGAGAATCCTTTAGAATCGGCATCAATTCTCTGCACAAAACAGCCGTCGCATAAGGAAAGTTCCATGGTACACAGAGCCATTCCCCCAGAAAAAATCTCAGCCTTTTATTCTGTGTTATAGTTGTGACTTCAGCCTATCCTGTTTGTCCAGCAACAGCCACAGTTTTTCTTTTCTTTCCCAGAAATCAGACTCCACATTCAAGGGAGGAAGAGATGACAGAACAAACTAGGGTGGTGTTTGTTACACTCAGTATCTTATTATGAGCAAAAGGGATCACATCATATATACAGAGCTGAAAACCAGTTGTTAGCCTGGTTAATATTTTTGTAACTGAAATCTCTAAAGCAGAAAAGCCTCAATAATAAAATAGCTAAAATTATTACACAAAATCTTCCTGTCATAGGATCTAGTACTTTTCTCTGGTGTTACCTTCCCGCTTCCAATGTCCCCTTCTGTCCTGAGATCAAGAGTTTACATTTTTTTTCAATAAAAATAGGGCTTGAGAGACTTGAAAGAGGGGAGGAAGGGAGCATTAAAACAGGCTGGCTGCATCCTGAGACTTTATCGAGAGGAATGTGATGATAATGATGCGAGGTTCTTCCCCCTCCCTTGGAGTCTTATTTCCCTTTTCCTGTTGATACTTTTCCTTAAATCTGTCTGCTTTCCACCCACAAGTTCACAGCTCAAGTCTGACAGTTGTCCAAGGACAGGTGTTAGAACAAGCACACAAAACAAGACTCATTCTGAAATATGGTGACCTTATCCCCCATATGCCACACCACCCAGTGGTGCCACACTAGGTGGTGTGGCATATGGGGTACCCAGTGATATAATGACATGTTATTATCTAAGCCCACTTTCTTTTGTAGTAATTTCTGACCTTCTGCTTGCATTTTGGGTTACTTCTGAGTTTTGACCCTTAGACAGCTATCCATACGGATGGAAGAACTCATGTCTGGAAGGTAATAATTCACCTAGCTCATTTGAGGTTCCTCACATATGTATACTTGAAATTATTTTTTTTTTCCTCATGTAAATTGCTTTATGTCTACCAGTTCTAGATTTCACCAGTCTTTATTACCCAGTTTAGAGGTCATGAGACTTTTCCAGCACTCTTCATAGGTAGCCTTAGATTGGTCTGTATCAAATTGCTCTGCGATGCTTGCAAATTTTTTATCATTGCATAGTTTACAGATCATTAATGAATGAACAGGAACTTCTTGTCCTTTTGCAAGGATTCCTCTAGTTCAGTCGTCTGTTTTCCTCTTAATCAACCATGAACCAGCTGAAGCATTCCTTAGCATTTTTAATCCCCTTTCATGAGGCAATTTTTCAGAGACATTCAAATATTTAAGTATTCCATATTCACTGATCAATATTATCATTTACTTCTTCAAGAACATTAATAGATTTGTGGAGCATGCCTTCCCTTCACACAAAAAAAAATAAAAAATCTATATTGATCTTTCTGTTATATCACTTTTATTCATTTGTCCACTGATACTATTCCTAATTATAACATTGTTGCCTTGCAGTAAAATTAGATTTATTCATCTGCACTTCCTAGGATCATTGCTAGAGCCATTTCTAAAAACTGGTGTCATATTTGTCAGCTTCTATTCCTTTGGCATTGAGGCTGATTTGAACAGTAAGTTACAAAACACAGTTAATATTTCAACAATGTCATAGCTGAGTTTCTCTGCTACTCCTTGATGAATATCATGTACCCCTGGTGATTTCTTGTTGTTCATCATACTAATTTGTCCTAAAACCTCTTTTGTCAGTTCAGTTTGAGTCTGTTCCTTAACTCATTCACTTTAAAAAATGTCTTGATCTCGAATTTTCCCTGGTTGTGGTAAATTGCACTGCCAAAAATAAAATTGCTATGTTCTGAAATGACCTTACATTCTTGCCATATTCCTGCTATAAATTTAACATTTACGTACTTTGTTTTTCTTTTTTTTAAGAAAGAAAGAAAGAAAGAAAGAAAGAAAGAAAGAAAGAAAGAAAGAAAGAAAGAAAGAAAGAAAGAAAGAAAGAAAAAACCCAAACCAAGAAAAAAAAAAAAAAAAAAAAAAAAAGCAGTATATTTCCATTTATAAAATATTTCACAGGGAAAAATGGTCATCAAAAATGAGAGACCAGGGTTGACACTTTGTTTGAGATTAATATCTCCAATTTAGGAGGCTTTAGCTATGTTTTCTTGTTTATATTCTTATTTTTAAAATGGAAATTTAATTAAAAAGAGAGAAAATAATGGATTTTATGGCTCATTATGCTGTTTAAACGTGTGCTTATGTCACTAGGTTGGTCCTGCAGAACAAGCAGATAGATGGAGAAGAGGTGAGGTACTTCAGGCAAGCCCAAATTACAAGAGATGTCATTGTTTAGGCAACTGGATCACGCTTTGAATGGCTGATCAGGTGTTTTGGTCTTTGGTCTGTACTGTCTTTAACAGGATCATTAGACTAATACTTTTATTCAGCCCTGTGATGTAGTCTTATTCACAAATTGAATCTTGTTCTTGTTTACAAGTCCCCTTTCTGATTGAAGGAACCTGAGACTGTGTTTGCCTGGGAAGTGTTTTAGCTTTCAATCACAGTAGAATATTCAGAAGACTTTTAAAATCATTCTACCTAGCGCGCCTATGCTTATGACATGCTTTCAGTCACTTTCAGTGAGACAAAAAAGAAGTAATGATTCTCTAATTGATATATATGAAGCATGAATATGGAAGTTTTATATAGAAAACTGAATACTGTCAAACTGTCAGACTGTCAAAGATCCATTCTAAAATACCTTATAGCTGATTTCATAGCATAATCTTGTGCAAGGCTGAGTTTCAAGTACTTTGGTGGCAGAAGAGGAATTTGACCTAAACCTTCCTCACACTGTAAAACTATCTGATTTTCTGTTAATAAATAGTTATCTTCCCTAACTATTAGGTTAAAGGAATAAATCTGCCCTTTTTAAGCCAAAGTCAAACAAACAAACAAAAAAAAAAAAACAAACAAACAGCTCAAATATGTGGGAAAACAGCCAGAGCTTTTGAATATTTCAAAGAATATTCAAAAATCCTGTTCAAAAATCCTCTCTTTTTCAAAGAAAATCCTCTTTTAGCAAATAGCCTGTTTGTCCAAAATGTATCTCATCCCTATTCCTCTTCAACTATAAACAATCTGAATTTCTCAACAATGATTTATTTAAAATTAGAATTTTCTTAACTATTCTTTCTTTGTTATAGCGATATATGCATGGTTATGGATACGATATAGATGATGACACCATAATTTTGCAGAATTCAGTGTATTCTGATACTAATTGTTACAGACTCAAAGCCTTCAAAGGTATTCGTTCCTATTGGATGGATGACTTTCTGTTTTTAGGGTTAGATGCTAGGTGTCTTTACCCTTACATTAATTTAATCAAGGTGTATTTGGTGTAGAGCATGTTGTAAAAATTAGGTGTGGTGCAAGAGCACTCAGTTCCATTGGAAGGACATATTTCTTCTTCATGTTTCAGCTACATGTTTTCCCAGTCTTTCTTTCTCTTTGTGGGGTAACATGACTGAGTTTGTCATGAAGCACTTAAGCTATTCAGAGATTCCCCGAGGCATTGTGATGTTAAAATGATATAAAGTGTGGCATTTTTTAAAACCAAGAACTATCATAGTGACTTTTCAGCCTGTGGATTAGCTCCCTTTTTAACGATACATTGCATATCTTTGCCAGTAACTTCTCTATTTCACACTTAATTTCCTTCACAACCCTCAGATGAATATTATCTGGTTTTAGTGATTTACTACACTTAAGTTTTTAAAGTTGCTCTATAACTTCCTCCTTTGAGGCTTTCATTTTGTTAAGGCCATAGTATAATTTCCCATGAAAAGTGCCCTTGGAAGAGTGATTTCCCTACAGTCCTTGGTAGTAAAGACAGATGCAAAAAATTAATTTAACTCCTCTTCTATTTTACCATCCCCTCTAATTGCTCTCCTCATTCCTTAGTCCAATATACCTAATGTCAGATGTGCAATCTTCTGTCTTTTTATGTGTTGCATAAAGTTTTATTATTTATATTGCTCTTCCTACAAGTGCACTCTGATGTGCATGCTATGAAAAAGCTGCAGAGCAACCTTGGCATCGTTCAGCAGAATACCTGCTGTAGCTTCTTCTCAGTGACCTTGCATTTGAAGTAGTCATTTACATCCTTCCAAGTAGGGTAAAAACACTACAAAGTAAAAATTGTAGCATTTTATAATTTATATGACATGAATTTAAATAACTCCAGAAAAAAAGCCAGGTCAAAAAACTTCTATTGTTTATTAAAAAAAAAAAAAAAAAAAAAAAAAAAGGATATAAAGATATAAATGTGTATCAGCTTGACTGCTGAGTATTCTTGACTGAATGGGAGAAACATACTTCAGCGTCTCTTTTTTTCACAAAAAAATCACCCTTTTAAGGTGATCACTGTTCCTCTAAGTGCATTTCATGGGGCAATGGTGAAACTTTATTACTTACTGACTGCTTGCTTATTAAAGAGTCCTGCAAGGTCAAGGAAAGAGTGGAGGCTGATCAAAGAGGAATGATGAATTCATTAATTTTCATTTCTCTCATTCCACAGACAACATTCTCGTTTCTCTCTCTCCACTGGCAAAGAAGCTACAGAGAGGCTACAGAGATGGCAGACAGCCCAGCGGGAGGCCGCAGGCTGGCGCTGCCGCGGCCGGGGCTCAGGGCTGCCCGTGGCCCGAGCTGGGCCGCGCTGGTTGGAGCCTCTGCCGGGGCTGCTGCCTGCCCTGAAACAGCCCCAGCTCCAGCCCCAGCTCCTGCCCCAGCCCCAGCTCCAGTTCCAGATCCAGCCCCAACCCCAGCTGCAACTCCAGGCCAGGCCTGTTTAAAGATCCCCAGTTCATCTTGAGAAAAACGCACACTGATTCCCTGGTATGTTTCCTTTTGCCCATGACAAGACTTTGAATGTAACAAGATGCAGATTCCTGTTTAGAAAAGGGTTTTTTGAAAGCAGACATAATTTCAGTCCCTAAAATTATGAGTGGTGTATAGGATGAGATAATGGAATGATTTTTATGATTATCATCACTACAATAATATAGGCGGAGTAATACCGCCTTTTTAAAAAAAAAAAAAAAAGGATTTTTTGATTGTTTTTCAAATTTTTAAGGTAACAAACAGAAACATTTTTTCAAGCAATATATAATTACAATGTGAAAAACACTTTTCCTTGGTGGCAACAGAGAACAAATATACCAAAAATATGTTAGAGAAATTCATGGTTTATCAGTGGATATTAAGCACGTTAGTCCAGGTAAACTACAACACTTTATCACTGCATATCTTAAGTCACACAGTGCCAGCATTGTCAGCTCTGGTGAAGTTTATTGTGGGAATGTATGGTTTCTCTGTTGATTTTTCTTCTTTTTTTTACTAGCCATACTTTCCTCATTAAGTTTCTAAGTTTCAACTTACTAATTATTTACAGCAATATGTTTTTATGTTTATATTTTAATTTGCAAACAGAGAAGAAGAAAAGGCAGGTATATAAGAGAGGACATAACATTTTTCTTAAACTAAAATGGTTTAATCTAAATATTTTCGTGAGTTTTTTCAACCAGAAAAAGAAAAATGTTATTTTCAATTTGAGTCAGGTTCAGTGATTATTCACTGATATTTGGGTTCAAATTCTGCCCCAGATAACCTGGTGGTTACTCAGTCTTAAATAAAACAAGAGTATATTATCTTTTAGCCAAATTGGATGCATGAAAATTATGTTCTAAATACATGAGAGCATGCAGCACTTGTCCTGTTAATTACATATGTGACATTTTAGCCAAATAAATGAAATAAAGATCACTGCTAACATATAGAAAGAAAAGTTCATTCAGGTTGTTATGGAATACATGACATATTCTGGTCTTATTAACATATCTGGCAATGTTTAATAGTCACAAATAATTGCATTTGGGGAAAAAGGAAGGCAGATAATATAGTGTCCCCCACTCTATCATATATCACACATTCCAAATTTCTATCCATTTTATCTTCCAAATTAATGCAGAATTGTATTCCTGTTTGAAGCTTGTCTTTCAAAATGAAAATATGCACTGCAGATTGTCCACTGTCATATTTAAAATAATTGAGTTTCATGTTGGCATATACATTGTGCTATGTATCTGGGTTCTATATTTGACTCCCTTTGCATGTATCATGTCAGAGCATCCTATTTATACATGTAGATTACATACTGTCATCATATACATGCTGTATATCCCCTAGGTGGAATTCATCTGACCTATATAATGTAGACCTCTAAGACAAGTCAGATGAATCCTCCCTTAGATGTAGGAATTTTTCTATAAGGAGTGCTTAGGAATAATTTTCTATGGAGACATCTACATTCTAGGCATCAAAGTTATAATGTAATGATCATATGAATCTCATCATATGGGTCCCATAATACCTTCCTGGGCATGTGAAGCAGACAGATAGTTGCTACAAAGAGATGGACTCACATATAATTTTAGATCCCATAAAATCAGAAGAAATTTTGATTCTTCCTCTAGTGGACAGTGTTAACTTCTGTCAACTTTTCTTTGTTTGTAGTTTTCATTGTTGTTGTTGTTCCTTTTTATTTACAGGATTGCACCAATTTACCAATTTGATTATTAATTCTGCAAAATGACTTACCACACTTTTCTGTTATATCTTTTTCTCTTATTTTTATGGAAAGGCATTGATGATTTCTTGAATCATTTGTGAAAAGCAGTAAAAAATGCAATATTCTTTGGCTATTTTTTTTTCCATTGCTATTGTTTTAGATAAGTACTCACTTAGAATCTATAAGAAAAGAAAATGGAAAATGGATAATTTCAGCCATGCCACCTGTTTATATAATTTTGAATCTAAAATCAGTGCTGTTGTATAAAATCCTTGGTGTAATACCATAAGAACATGCTACAAAGAAGCCTGGGCATCCAAAGCTGAAAATCTGTCTTCTATAATGCTCCTTTTTCCTTGAATTTTCTGTGTACTTTGTAATTCTCTGTTTAACAGTCCCATTGTGTACATTTATCTCAACAGTTCTCTAAATACATTTCTTCAAATACTTATTTTGTACACACACACACACACTTGATGTTCTATTGATTTATCTCTTGTTTTTAGTACACATATTAACTTGTACTTGCTGTTTTCTCTAAGTTTTCCTGGGTGTTATATATTTTATCTTTTATAACCTTACATATATTCCATGTAATGTATTTTTCAAAAGGTCCAAAAAATGTGTCTGAGATAAGAGAACTGAAAGTTATATTATAACTCCGTAGCACTGGACTGAAAATTTGTTTCTTTATAATATTTTCATAAAAGCACACACACAGAAAAAAAATCACCAATTGAAAAAGAAAGCACAGAATTTGTTAGGAGTTGTAGAGACCACAGGAAAGTAGAAGGCTTGGTTTTCTATTACCTTCATTTTGTAAAGTCATTTCCATAACCTCAAAGTAAAAGTAAAACACTGCCAAAATCAATATGGTAGCATTTTTCATTCATTTTCCACACTTTGAGCTGTTCAAACACACAGAGAATCAGGCCAAGAGTTCATAGCCTGTAAAGCTTGTAGTTTAGTGCTACAATTCCGCATAGGATTAAATATCCATGAAGATCTATATTTCCTTCCATGGCAGGATTTCTGGGTGCCAGCATTTATTTTTACACTGTAACTTGGGCTACCAGGTTGATTAAAAAGAAAGTTTTGTGCCACATGGAGACTAAGCAGGTCATTGTTACTGTCCTCTCTCCCAGCCAAGTAAACACTACACGAAAGATCTTTAGTTGGCAGGGGTCTATACTTAAAAGAGACCTGCCTCATGGTGTTACCTGTTGTCATGCTGTGAAATGTAATTCAGAGATACTTGGGGAGTATAGGCTGTGTCCCTGGGAGAAGGGGCTGAGAAAGTTTGTTCCCTTTTGATTTGTAGGTCAAAAGATTGCATCTGTTAAATTTGCCTCATTACTTTTTGCTGCTGCTTCACTATCATTTGCAAATTAAGAGCTCATTGCTGAAAGTATTAGGGCAACTGGAGCATTTGGGAAGGAATTTTTAGACTTATTTATACCTCACTTAAAATATATAAATTTAAATGTTTCCTATTTACTTCTTTTATACCTTTCTTTCTTTTTGTGGTGTTACACAGTGCAATAGATGTTTTGCATAATCACCCTACAAGAGCAGATACATGAAAAAATAAAACAATAAAATTTAGCTTTTGCACATTTTTCCCCATCAGGCATTCTAATTGGTTTCATGAGGCATTAATTAAAAATGAGGCTTTTTTCAGCATCAGATATGTGTTTTTTGTTTATATTCTTAACAGAGAAATGGTTAGCTATGCTCTTATAAACCCCCCTTCAGCTGACATTTAAAGTAGAGGCAATTTCGATTAATGTCAATTACCACTGCCAACCATGTGGGAATAAATGAGAGATACTGTTGTTATTAGGCAGAAAGAGTACGTTGCTGCTAACACTTGTAAGCTGCAGTGCATCAAGCTATTAGCCTCTTCTTGGTGAATACAGAAAGCAACTTCTTATCTGCATTGAGTGTAACATCATAGGAAAGAAGGCACTACAAAGAGAAGCTGCTTTGGATTTCAGCTACAAAAATCTGTTGGGTCCATTAGTTTTGGGCATACCACTGAAGCAGTCACTAAGATGTTTGTGATGTTTGCAAATACATCTCATTTTCAGATATCCGGGTTGAAGAAGACTGGGTCAGAGAGCACCTAAGGAAACTCGATACCCACAAATCCACGGGCCCTGACGAGATGCACCCCAGAGTGCTGCGGGAGCTGGCGGATGTCATAGCTAAGCCGCTCTCCATCATCTTTGAAAGGTCCTGGAGAATGGGGGAGGTGCCGGAGGACTGGAAGAAAGCCAATGTCACGCCAGTCTTCAAAAAAGGCAAGAGGGAGGACCCAGACAACTACAGGCCAGTGAGCCTCACCTCCATCCCCAGAAAAGTGATGGAACAGCTCATCCTGGCAGTTGTCTCCAGGCACATGGAGGACAAGAAGGTGCTCAGGAGTAGTCAGCATGGATTCACCAAGGGGAAATCCTGCTTGACTAACCTG
>VZSV01000146.1:1257857-1306673 GCA_013398735.1 Nothocercus julius | reverse complement strand
TCCTTTTTTTCCAAAATACTTTTTTTTTTTTTTTTTCATAGTGCTTTGCTGCACTACCTACTAACTTCTTTACATGTTAAATGCCTATCTCCAGTACAGGGTTAAAACAATCAATAACACAATCTGCTTTCTTGCTGGTTATTATGCAATATCAGAGGAACTTAATAATGAAGACAGAGGGTCTGTAAATGTACCAATCTCTGGCCCAAAAGAACAATTCTCCCTTGAAGATGAACTAACAGTTTTATGAGAAAGTTAAATGGCTATATATACATTCCTGTTAAAAAACAAACAAACAAACCCCAAAACCTTAGGTATTATGAACAGTCTTTAATGTCTAAAGCATTTTAACATTATCTTTTTTAAGTATGCATGTTCACAGTTTAAAAGAAGAATTTTCAGCTCTGTAGAGAACAAAAGAATATGACGTACTCCAAGTGCAGTAGTTCTGGCCAAGGACACACTTATTGCTGGAACCTGCTTAAGCGACCGGCTGAGGAAAGCAGCTGAAAGGACCTGGTGCCTGGAGCCACCGCCAGCTGCACACTGGCCAGCAGGACCACAGCCAAAAGGGCAGTGTCTTGAACCTGCTTTTGCAAAACAAAATTGCAATAGTAAGATTGATGTTTTCCAATGTTTTTTGGAGGCCTAACAATACGTTTGTGGGCTTGCTGCTTCTTTTACGTCATTTGGAATTGCTGCAAGTAGTTGTGAGTAACAATCACACTACTGACTGATTGTTGACAATGCATCACTTAAATGGTCTGCTTACTCAGTGATTTCATTTATCTTATTTTTTCTACACAAAAGTTGCTTTCAACAATGTAGTGTAATGAATATTCAGACATTCCAGTGATTTAATTTTGTTGTGCAATACTGATGCATTATCACAACCATGATAAAGTATAATGAAAAGCAGTCAGCAACTAATGTCAAAGACAGTTAACATTATTTTATGATCGTATAAAATGCTTCAAAAAATCTCCAATTTATTTGAAACCGCAGCACGATGACTTTAGATGAAGTAAATAACAAAGCAAAAATACTTAAATTACCCATATTAGAGAAGATATCAGTGCCTTTGCAGTTAGATCTTTGTCATGACTTTAGGCACAAAGAAATTTCTCCTGAAATTTGGAAACAACTGTCTGCCTGCTGTTTAAGGCCATTGCAAACCAGGTTAAATAAAGCATGTTATGAATGTTATAGTTTAGACTGAGAGACCAATACAACAAACAAGACCGGGAGAAAAAGCTTCCCACAGCCATACCACAGGTGTCCAAGTGATTTTTCATTCTTTGAAAAAACCTTCCTGTTCATCCAAAGTAACAGAACTTTTGAAACTCACTGAAGAATTATGTTCTCTGCTTCTCTAAGGGAAGATCCAACAGTGCTAGTAATTCACTGTATTTCAACTGCAGCTTTGATTCCTTCCATAAATAAGTTATTAGAACCATCATTTTATGAGAAACAATATTTTGTGCTATGCCTAGTTCCACCCTGAGGGAAGACATTTTCTTGTAAAACCTTTTTTTCCACAGATGTTTCAAAATTAGATAGTATTTAAAAATTTACTATCCCAATTACAGAGAAATATTCAATAGTTTTATTTTAGAATTAGTTCATCACATAATGTAGGAACTATTCATGCTAAAGGCTAATAACATTTGCAATTAGGGGAAATTCAAAAATTAGAGCTGGTGTTGCATTTATTAGATTTAAATATTAGGAAAATGACCTTGTACATGTATTCTGAAATATGATAGCTGTGAGACATAGATTAAGGTAATAGTACATAATCAATACTTGGAATAGCATATCTAAACATTAAAACCTGACCAAATTAAATTAGCAGAATACATTATTTGAAAGCTGATCTTGCAATGCTAAATTTTTTAGTATTTTACCTTTTAAATATCAAATATAGTTCAACTTTTACAATTTCTGTTAGACAGAAACGGGAAATTTCAAACGGGAATTATAAAAGACAGTATGTGTTCTATGTAAGGATTTTTTGCCATTAAAATAAGTAATTTTTATCATTCTTAACAACAGTTTATACAAATAACTTAAAAAGTGACAGATTACTTTGATATATATAGCAATATATGAGGGAGAAATATATTTTTTCATTACATTTATATTGATGGATTTGACCTTTTAAGAAAAAGTCACAGGCATTAAAGAATCATTGCTGGTACTTGTCTTGCAGCACCACATTGACTGTATAGTGCAAGCCTAGTATAAATGCCACTGTTAGAAAATATATGTCCTAACATTAATGTGTTCTATTGCTGTTGTCAATGAAAGCACTTGGAAGAAATATAAAGATATCATTGCACATGTTTGTGAGTGTCGGCTTTTATTCGTTTAGTGATCTGAATCTCAGTGTGTCTGCAGTACAGAAAGACTGTACACAGATGCTATTTGGCATTGAAAGCAAAAGAGAAGCAACACTATTTTTTTCCATCAGTGATCAAATAGAACCTAAAAAACATCATATTTGCTTTAGTCATTCAGGCATGCTTTTTCTATCAGATACCTAATGGTCAACAATCTGATTTAAAAGAAAAGCTCAGAAGGAGTCATCTAACAAGCTCTAGTCCTGAGGCCTTGCAAATTAAATATGCATTCAGTGCTTGTAGCCTGTTAGAGGGCTACATGGTTATAATAGGAAGAAGGGAAATATCAGTCCTTAATAAAAGAAAATTGAAAAATTTAGAAAAGATATGAGATTTGTAAAAATAGAGAATGATTTTGGGAAAATATTGTATAATAACTGCAATTTTGTCATTGTTAGCTTTCTTTGTTCAAAAGAAATGTTCATCATTAGAGAGATTATGTTACTAAGAATGTAACTGAGAAAATGTTCAATAACGATTGTAGCTGTAACTTTTTTTTTATGACTGTCATTATATAGTAAATTGATATAAAAGTTTGCCTTTTTTTTTTTTTTTTGGTGATTCCTATGCATACTACATTAGTTAGAAATGTCATTGAACCATTTTCTTTCCTATCAAAATTATTATAAAGTTCTAAAAAATTAAGTTTTGGATAGATTCTGGTGTATTTCCGTTTGGCTGGTGTTTGTTTTTCCACTCGTTAAAACTGGAAAATTCTTCAGATGATTAATCAGGTTAATGTCCAAAGATTACAAAGACTTTGACAAAACTTTTAGTGCAGAATATAGTTTAAAGTCTTTGGTGAACTGTAATTTCAAAAAAAAAAAAAAAAAAAAAAAAAAAGAAGAAGAAGAAAGAAATCTAAAACAAAAAAGAAAAAAAGGATATATAATTTTATTTAAATCTTACCAAAATGCATAGAAATATTTTGACAATATCACAGAGTTTTAGTAGATCTTAATCTCAGTTTGTAAAAATTGTCTTTTTTTTTTTTTTTTTTTAAATGTCAGCATGGGCACTGGGCACAAAGAGTCTTTCCACAAATGCTCTCTAAAATTTCTGTTGTATGCAGGCATTACAAGAAAGGTATTCTTTGCAGTTGGCCCAGCTTCTGTGCATGTCAAGCTAATACAGATCTGGCTGTATAAAAGGAAATCAACCATATACATTTCAGCCTTGCTCTGTTGGTGGTATATAAGTTGTCTGTGACAGTGCCTCCTTGATAAGTGAATTGCTAGCTGTAGAGTCTTCTCAACATGTGAGAGTATTCAATTTATTGCACTGTGGATCGCTTTCACTGGAGAAATAGTCAAATATATTTAGCAGATGCACTGAGGTAGAAAAGTTAATCTCAAAGCTGGCAGGTTTAAAAGTTCCAGGCATGGGTGTATTGATAATACATTTGGTGCATACCTGTAGATTTCCTGGTTGTGATAGACCAAGAGGAAAATATGCTTACAATGTATTCCCCTCTCTAATCCCCCCAAATAAATTTTCTTTAGAGTAAGCAATATTATTCTTCAAACCTTTATTTATAATATATTCCAGCTTCCACAAGGTTACATCACATGCTGTTTATTCTTCCCTCATATCGGAGAAAGTTTAAGGTGCAGAACTTCTAGATCAAAGATATTGCTCTTTCATATCTATCCTCTCACTGACTGCTAAAACATGAAAATTTTCACAAACTATAATGTTAAATCTATTGAAAAATACCTTTTGGCTATATTATGCCATTTTCTTTAAGTAGTTTGTTCTTATAAAGTGTATCATTCTTATATACTAATCTCATTGCACATTAATGACCATTCTCTGACACTAATACCTGATCCTGCCACCCTTTTACCTGGATCAAAGGAGAATATGGCTAGAGAAAGAGAAATGTATTTTGCAGAACCACAGAGTCATTGAGGGAGAAAGGGACCTCTGGAGATGGCCCCTCTGCAAACGGACCTTTGTTGGTCTAGTCCAACACCCCTTGTCATACCAGGATCATCTAGAGCACGTTGTCCAATTGACCTTTGAACATCTCCAAGGATGGAGACTTCACAGCCTCTCTGGGCAACCTGCTTCAATGCTTGACCACCCCACAGTGAAAAAAAAAAAAAAAGTGTTTAGTTATGTTAGAACAGAATTTCTTGTGTTTCAGTTAGCACCCATTGATTCTTGTCTTATCTCTGCATACCACTGAGAAGAGTCTGGATCTATCTTCTTTGTATCCTCTCATTAGTTATTTTATAAACACTGATAAGATCCCCCTGGGTTTGCTCTTTTCCAGGCTGAACAAGTTTCCAGCTTCCTTTGCCTCTTCCATATGAGAGAGATTCCAGTCCCTTCATCAACTTCATGGCCCTTTGCTGGGCCCACTCCAATATGTCCATGTTTCTCTTGAACTGAGGAGCTCAGCACTGGACCCAGTGCTCCAGATACAGCCTCTTCAGGACTGAGGAATGGGGAAGGACCACCTCCCTTGATCTGCTGGCAGTGCTCTTCCTGATACAATCCAGGATATTGTTGACCTTCCATTCTGCAAGAGCACACCGTTGGCTCATGGTCAACCTGGTGTCTACCAGGATTCCCATACCCTGTTCTGGCAATATGCTTTCCAGCCGCATTATGTACTGATACTGCCTGGGATTATTTTTCCCCAAGGACAGGATGTTCCCTGTGTTGAACTTCTTGGAGACCCTCTCTGCCCATTTCTCCAATCTGTCAAAGGCTGTTTCAATGACAATGCACCATGTGGAGTATCAACCTCCAAGTTTTATATCGTTTGTAGAGTTGCTAATGAAGAACTCCTTCCATCATCTAGGTCATTAATGAAGCTGGTAAACAGTACTGACCCCAGTATCAATCCCTAAGGGACACTGCTATTCAAATTCACTACCCTTTGAACACAGCAATTCAGCCAGTTTTCAGTCTAGCTGTTTTCAGTAAACTTGAGCTATTTCCTCCTGGCATGGAGTATTAAATGTGGAATCTCAACTCCACTGCAAACCTTTTCCAGAAATAATTATTTAAGGAAATCCTTTTTTTTTCCCTTCTAATTTCCCACAGAATTTTATATAGCATCTAAGAATCTTTTTTTTACATTTAAATCTAAATGAGCAACTGAAGAGAAAAAAAAAATGAGATAAGAGGAGATCAAAAGTTAGAGAAATACTGAATCTTGAAATCTTCCCAATTTAAATATAATGAAATTTGTGCATGTGTTTAAGGACATGAAGGCAGTCATTGCTTCTTCCTCTGAAGCTGTCTGCAGGTTGCAGAACATACCGTACATGCCTGATTATTATCCATTCTTCATACTCTGTTGCTGAGAAGAACTGCTGAATGCTCACTTTTGAAAGCATTTTTTTTTCAATTTCTCTTTTATAGAATACCTCTTCCACAAACATTTTTTTTTTCCTTAGGCTACCTGACATCTCTTCTGATGAAGTGAATATCTTCAGGCAAATGGCATGCAAACTCTTAGATTCAAATCTCTCCCAGAACCTTGTGCTTTGACTTTTACTGTGGCAGACAAGGTTTGCACACAGTACCTCTTAAAGCTGTCTGAGGGCTTGAAGCAAAAAATATAATCGCTTCTCACACATACCTTCTTTCTTACCTTTCATCAAAACCCAAATGTAAAGTCTTCTCCCTCTCATTTTTGTACTTGTCAGTAACTTAAAGGAGAAACCCTAAGCGAACAACACTAACTGTAGTGGATGAGAATATATTAGGAGCAGGCAAAGAGTGGCAAAGAGCGATGTAGAATGGTGGTGATTCAAAAGGGAGGTAATTGCAAGGAAAGAGGAAAGTCCTGGGGTTATTTTTACTGTTGCTTTTAGAAATCTGTTTTGTTACTTGAGATGAAAAAGTGAGGTGTTATTATTTTGCATAAACATTGTGTTTTGGTGTTTTAAATACAAAACAAATATTTTTTAACATGCTGTCTCCCTCACCATTCATTCACACACTCTTGAAAATGTTTCAAAGAACAGATATTAATATTAGCTAATATCCCATCCCACCTGTGAAGTACTCTGCTCTAGGTGGTTCAGTCAACAACAAACCTCAACTCAACGACAAGTCAGTGAGCACATTAGCAGGTAGAAATAGAGATATTTGGAATACAGATCTACAGAAACACATAATGTAAAAAGTCCATACAAGACCTTCAGTTGCTGTTGGATACATTGATGCCTTCATGGGTTTGCACAATATGTCAAAGCAAAATCCCCTAAATGTCCCAACAGAGGTATGTTCTGTCCCTGTCAAGAATCATGCTCAAGGAAGAATATTTGCTTCCAGGACTATGAGAAAATGTTGCTCCAAAACTACTGAAAAGCCCTTTATAATCCTTGGCCATGTTAACAATCACCTCAAAGTCAGCGGGTATACTAACATATGACAAGGGTTTCTGGATACTTATTAGCTTTTATGTAGAATGCAATTCTCTCTTGAAAAAGGAGAGAAAGGTCCAGCTGGAGGTGCCAGTGCAATGACCATGGCAATGGGGATACCTCTAATCATCCAAATGTCAACAGACCATGTCAACATGGTCAATTCCCCATGTCAATTCCCCATGTGAGCATTCCTATGCAACAAATTTCCCCAGATTAAAGGATTTTAAAACTCTTTTCACAACTGTCCAAGCAGCACAGTTCTGAAAGGTCCAAAGCATGTTTTAGGCCAGACCTCTTCAGGGCTAATGGTGTAAGATTCCTTTTCTCCATTAACATCTATGCTGTACACAGTATATGACTATTCATAAGTAAAGTTTGCATTCTTTTTAAGTGTCTTACAAAATGTTGAATACAATCCATGCAGTTCTCCAGTATTTTGAGTATTCTCCAGTTATATATATATATATATTTCCACATACTACTGGAATCCTGTTCCTTGTTTTTTAAATCATATGAATTTAGGAATAAAAATATTCATTACAAGGCCGAAGATGCTCCAAGGGGCCAAAGAATTGCTTCCACAAGAACCTAAATATGTTTCTTCAGCAATAACATCATCTTCTTACAGTCAGAGGACATGTGTGATGAAATCAAAATAGTATTTCTAAAGTTTTTATTCAAAGTATTCTTTTCTCATTGTTGACTATTTATTACATTTGTGGGTTCATTAACTACTCTGGACATGAGATAACAGAGACAGATGATGCAGCAAGCAGATATTTTAATACATAATATAATATAGTATAATAAAATTGCAGTCTTCTGCAGATTTTTCCAGGCTTCCTATATCCACAGCTTTCACAATAATAAGGTACAGTTAAAGGTATAGCTTTGAATAATCCAGGCTGCAATTTACTAGTCATTTCTTCTTCCCATTTTTTTTTCTGTTTTCTGTTTTTTTTTTTTTTTCCTTCTTCTCAAGCAGCATATTTATTTTTTCTCCTTTCTTCCCATTATCTATCTCTTCTCTTCTAACAATTACCTTTATTTCTGTTGCTCCCCACCACCTCAGACAATTCACCAAATGTGGACATATAATATATGTTTTGTTTTCAGTACGTATTCACATACTCAACAAAATGCTTATTGTTCAAAACACAGTAGAGAGCTAACATAATGTTTGCCAATGCAGTAACAGTGTTACTGGAATTCACGTTCCTGTCAACCTTCAGGTACTTGGTGACCTGGAAATGGTTTCCGTCTTCTATTACATGTATTGTATTATGGCTTCCAGATTCTCTCCTTGTAGATATTTGGTCAGTTTCTCTCAGAACTTTATCAAGACTTCAGGTCTGAGAAACTGAATCATCCAAAGCCAGAACTGATGCAGTTATGCATAGCAGTTATGCAGTTATGCATAGCAAAACATAACCATCTGAAAAACACATCAGCACCAACTTTACCATAGCTTTCTCAATTTCTTTGCTACCAGAAATATAATCAGTGAAGAAAGAAGAATATCTGATCAAGTTCCTCAAGTTTCTGCTGATAATATAGCAGGAGTAAAATTATATGAAAATGTCATCATGTATGTTGTGATAAATTTGGTCTTTTATAAATGACTCTTTGATAAAAAATGCTAATATTTGTCATTTTATTTAGGTTCCTAGCTCAAGCAAAAATTATATGTGAAAAGACATGCATAATTGAGTAGTATTATACAATAAAAATATTCTCAAAGCAACTAGTCTTTCAACTGAGTAAGCACACATTTTTATTAAATTATTAAATTAATGCACAAAGATAACAGTCAGGATGCTCTTTTCATTGTTTTAGTCATTTGTTTGTAAGGCCTGATTTATTGCCACTAAGTCAGAAAGATTAAATAGACACCAATAACTACTCTTATACATTCCAGATACTTTATGGTATCTCATATTTTATTAATCTTCTGTCTTTAATGAACATTAAAAATATATGCAATGGACAAGTAGAAGACTAACTTAGAAGAGTCTGTACTTCTTTCAAGCAATAATTTCTAAGTGCTTGATATGCAATCCATGTACTTTTCATCTTGCAATATATAAATAAACATAATTTTACTGCAGTCATGGCTGTGTCATGTATATGATCAATGTGGCTACCAAAAGGACAAAGACAACCATGCGGTTGCGCAGAGGAAGCATCCAAGTAACAAAAGGTTGACAAAGGACAATATAAACACAGGTGATTTTAAATAAGCAGGACATCCTGTCAAATATGTAAGAAAGATGACTGACAAAATCAAAAAACAGACAAGCAATATCAGGAGCAGATGAGACACTCCCCACACTCACCCTTTTCTGAGGTACAGAGCAGTATAGACACCTTAGACATAAATGAGGAAAATCATGGATAGACAAGTTCACTTCGATCTGATTTCTCTCCTTCATGAGCTCTCAAGACCGGTTACCTGGACCTTAGCAACTAACAACCAGCAAGGATAGATACATCAACGCTGACTAAAGAGCACCAGCTACATGATATTGTATACTCACAACTTAAATTTAAGATATAAGTGCTAAAGTCCAGAAGATTTGTATGTGACGAAAATTATTAACATTGTGCAAGAATTAAGCATTAGCATTGTGTGTTGTTAATGAGTAAATTTAGTAAATTTTGCCTTAATGTTTAAAATTGATCTATCAGTCTTCTAAACACTCACATCACAACAGTCTATAACCACCTGACATACATAACTTCATTCATATATAAATATGTTTATAGTTGCAGCAAGTTTGAAATCTACTATTTTACCAAACAAAATATATGTTCTTACTAGTATTGACAATTTGCACTGCTGGCCTATTGAACAAACCTTACAAATTCATAAAATTAGAAGGGATGGGAAAGACAGCAAATTTATCATGAATTTTAATCTGATAGTTTTATAAGTGCTTGTTCAAGGTAATGAAGCATTACTGAAAATGATAATTTGGAAAGAGGAAATAACTTGGAAACAAAAGACTAGCAAAGCATATTTCAATAGTCTCTACCTTCCTTTGAGAATTACATTTATTTCTAATTTGAAGCTCTTGCAGTTTCATTTCCAATTCAGATTTAATCATGACTGTTTAAATTGCTCTAGTAGAGTTTTTAAAAAGGTTTTTTTATTTCAGGTGTGCAGCATCACAAAGTACTTAGCGGTTATGACTAGTTAGACTCTTAGTTAGGATGTTCTTTATTTTGCAATAACAATAAAATGTTTTGTACACTATGATAAGACCTACTTAAATATTACGTTTTTTCAGGATGCCATATGCTATCACAGAAAACATTTCACAGCACTGATGAGAAAGTACCTCTATTTAATACAGCACTAAGTACACAGACAAATCACTGTCAACTTTGCCACAGGATGACATATGCTCTTTACTGAAATGCTAAATTAGCAACTTATATTCAGCTTTGTATCAAACCTTAAAATTAAATGTGCTTTGCCAGAATTTTACAAAATAAATAGGTATCTTCTTATAAATACAGAAAATATAATTTAAGATACATTTTGATGATCACTCTTTATCTGCAGTTCACTATTTCCATAGCAAAACCAGCAGAAAAAAAATTCTGTGAGTAATCCTAATACATTTCTGTGCAAAGTCAAATCATTTTTCTGTAGAGCATTTTTGGAGATGATTCAAGGCAATTTGGCTGACTTTATATGAAACGGACTAAGTATTCTTTAACATCTGCTACTAAACTGTTCAGATATAGTAATATCATAAGCTGTTGCTGTTTTCAAAGCCTGTAGTAGAATGGAATGGAAGAGAATGGAATGTACTTATTCCTTGTAATACAGGAATTAGTTGCTCATAATACTTTGTTTTCATCTTTGTCCTTCATTAAAATATTGCACTATGCAAATAATCTTATATTTTCTTAAATTTCTTTTTGATTACAGGCCTCTCCTGCTTATCCTTAAAAAACAATCATCTTCACAGTATTGCTTTTAAATTAACAGATAATATTATCTCTGTATCTTTTACAAGAGAGAAGCCAAAGCACAAGAAAATAAAATGAATTTTTGCTAGAATTACTTATTAATAAAAACACTGAAATTTTTTTGAATCATGGAGTTTGTGCCATATTAAACAAAAATACATTTTTTGAGCTGACATATTGCAAAATACAATGATCCTTTACTAACTGATAAATAACTATAGCAGTTGCTATTGTACAAATTGATTTAGAAGCTTTAAAGTAAAACACTGTCTTCAGCTACAGCCAGTCAAATCTACAATAACTCCAGGTTATTTTCAGTATTTATGGTAACAACTTGCATTTATTTGCAGACTAGAGGAAGGTTTTCAGAATGCACCCTGGAGCTTTATTAAATTTGCTTAGTGGAATATTATTTCAGATCTCCTTTATGAAAGAACACGCATTATAGTATTTTGGAAAGAACTAAAGCATTAACAATTACCAGAAGTCTTTAATTTTTATTGAAAAAAAAAAAAAAGACTCGAGATTGAAAATTAATACAGGAAACTACTTTGTGACTGAGAACACTTCCAGAAGGTACTTTGGAAAGTCAGTATCTGGCTTTGGGCTTTGCTTTTATTTCTGTTTTCTCCACGTCTTTTCTGCTTCATTGGCAACGGATGAAAAACAAATTTGGAGGTTGAGGGAGGTTGTGGGAGGTTGTGGAGTCTCCTTCTCTGGAGATCTTCCAAACCCGCTTGGACGCAGTCCTGTGCCACATGCTGTAGGTGACCCTGCGTGTGCAGGGGGGTTGGATTAGATGATCTCTAGAGATCCCTTCCAACCTTAAGCATTCTATGATTCTATGAAATCTGAATTCTGGTCACTTTGCGTGGGTACCTATGTTGGTTAGTTACTTATCTCAGGCTCAACTGGGAAAATACATCTCTAGCAATTACAAGAAAATAACAGAATGTGTTTGAAAATGTATAAAAGTCAATAGAATGATGCAAATATATAAATACTCTATCAAGTGCTAGAAAGTTTTATGATCAGTCTTAGAAAGGACTTTAAGGACTTCCTCTTTAAGGAAAAACGCAAAGCTTCCCTATGTAGGAAGAAGATCTTTATTAGCTAGTCTTCTCACAAAGAACTCACAGCCCACACTGCCTGGGTGGTTATGTGTGTATGCTCTACAGCGATAGATATTTTAGGCTATTTGATGTCAGTCTAATTTTCCAAAGATGGAGTTCTTTATAATTGTCACATAATCTTTCCACAAAATTGTCTCAGTTGAAAATAGTTGAAAATTAATTTGAGTATCAATAAAGTGGACTTAACCAGGACTAAAGCATATATATACCTTAAGTCTGAATATTATCAGTCTATGAAATTGAGCTCTAGTAATCTAAGCATACATATAATTATAAAATAACAAATATGTCTCAGGGGATCAAAATGTCTTTCCCTTGGGAAATTTCAGGGTGTTAAAAAATCATATTTCTACATCAGATAGAATGACTCAAATGGCATAATCCCATCATAATTAAATTTTGATTCTCCAGAGTTATTTCTATACATACAGCTTTCGCATTTTCTTTTTCTCCCTCCAAAATAAAACCTCACAACTATTAAGAAATAAATGCTAATTAGTCAACATTAATTCTTGATAGACTTGGTGCCCAAAATTCTACACATTACTACATTAAGGTCAGCTGTTTTTGTTATTAGTGCTATTAGTGTTATATTAGTGTTATTAGTTATTAGTTATGCCTTTTTCCTTACACAATAGCATTCCTATTGACTTCAGTGACAGTTATATGCATGTAAGGATCAGTTTAGTTTACTACTTCTTATTCTCAACAATGCCATCTGTTGTCTAGATTATTGTTGTACCTAAACCAAATACTATCAAAGTAAACAAAACTCTGCCTTTTTGCTTTGATTTACACTTGCTGCATTTACCAGAACTTATCACATAACCACACGCTCCAACACAATTCTTTTTTTCTTCTGCTATCAGAAACATTTGAAATATGAAATATTTCAAATATGACATTTGAAATATGATTTCTTTAATGGAGAAATATTGAGTTCTCTTGTGTCTTTACAAGAACTAATAAGTATTTTTAAACCTTTTTATCTTTCTCAGTTACAAATTGTTGATGGATTGAGAGGTATATAAATTTAGTCACACTGTCATAAGTTAGTGGTAAAGTTCTTAATGTTACTGGGAAATGTTTAAAACACACCAGTGTAAAATTAGAGTCAGAATGAAATTTATTAATAAGGTGAAATCACTGCAAATTCAAACCACATTTGTTACATCAGAATCACTGGAAATATATGATTTGCCAACATCTTGCAAACTTGCAGATGGTCTTAGCCTCTTCGTTATGAAACTAGCAAAATCCTGAAAAAAAAGAGAAATGTGAAAGGCAGGGTAATATGCACTGAAATTCTTAAGCTTTGTTAACTGTTCTGTCAGGTATGTATTAAACACTAAAGATTGTTTTTCTTCTGTTTTAGGATAATGCTCTTTCACTGCAGAATACTATTGGATTTCATTGAAATCACATTTCTCCTCTCTTTCGCAGCTGCAAAACTGATAAAGTGCACTGAAATTTTGTAGAATCCTCTATCACATACTTCTATAGTAACTACATCAAGTTGTAATGGAAGGTGTGTCCCGATCCGGTGTCGGGGGAGGTTTCGATACGATCCCAAGAGCGAGACTAAGATGCAAACGAGGTCAAACGCCATACAACCTTGTAAGCTTTATTCTCATAAGCACGATAGGACAGAGGGAAGAAGAAGGAAAAAGAAAGAAAAACAAGCAATCGGGAGAGATGCAGCAAGATTATAGTTACCACCACCACCAGTGCAGCTAAGTGTCGTTGGCTCCGCTTCGGTGCAGGTACAGGTGTCTCGGCGCCTCAGTGCCTCGGTGCAGGTGATGTTCAGGGAAAGAAGCTGTGTGCCCCGGAAGAAGCCGCACACTCCCGTGGGGGAATACGCAGTTCTTTTATGTCCCGGTTCTTGAAGAGTCCACCCACTTTCTGTGTACTCTGATGCTCCCCTTCATCCAACTTGATTGCAGACGCTGCTCCATAGATACTGCTGACCATTGTTTGGGTCTCGCGCTGATGCTGATTGAGATAAAACATCTGAAGCTGATACCACGGTCCTCCCAGAAGCAGGATGCCAAGGCCAAGAAGTTGTAAATTGTATGGAGATAAGATATCTCAGTCTTCCTGGAGACAGGATGTCAATGCTAAGAAGTCGTAAACTGTATGGAGATATCCCAGTGCTCCCAGAGGTGGGATGCCAAGGTGTAAATTGTATAGAGATAAGAAACCTCGAGCTGATAGATGGGATGCCTAGGTCAAGAAGTCCTAAATGGTAGGGCAACAATGTCGAGACAAACACAATCCACAACAGTATCTTACAAGGTGCTAGAAAAAAAAAAAAAAATCAGTAGTCCCTTTGTCCTGTTGCACTTTTTTTATACTGCTCTATAAAGGAAGTGAAGATGAAGATTCTTTCACTACAGCTAATACTTAGCATGTATTAACAGTGAACAGTGAATTTAGAAATTTAATGTAGTTGAGTTAAACCAAGATGAAAGATTTTCTCTTTGGAACTGCTGAGAGCAGATAACAGTAAAACAGTATCTAAACTATTCTGCTCTTTGCCAGAACTACAGCAAGGGAAAGCGATCAAGGAGTCTTAGGCAACTTAAAAATCCAGTTATTGTGTTGTAGTCATTGTAAATTGAAGAGAATAGACAGATCCCAGTGCTATCATTACCTATAACTATGAAACACAGTTGCCTGAGAATGTAGGTAGGTGAAGTTAACATTGGTTGGAATGCTGATAGCTTTGTTTTTCAGCGAAAAATACAAATATAAATTCCTGACTGTTTTCCACGCTATTCGGGATTTATTTTTACCACATTTTCAAACTCCCCAAATAAATTAATGCAAGACACCTGTTGGACTTCAGAGGAAGACTGAAAATCTTCTGAAAGATTTGAATCCTCAGACTAATTACTTAAAGGTTATTTTTTTTCAACCAATAGCACCACATTCCTGGAAGTCATACTACATGGTTAGATCTTAGCCATCTGTACAATATTGAATTCAGGCTGGCATAGAAGGTTATCTCAGTTAGTGCAACATAAATACCCTTTTCTTTTCTCTTTGTCTATATTTCGTTTATTTTTTCTTCATAATACAAAGATAATATTGGTTGTCGCATTTTTATCTCTTCAAAATTTAATCATGGTAACTTACAAGAGACAGTGTTTTTAGAAAGTAATTTAAGATTTGGGGTAAATAGACATCATTGAGACTAATCTATTTTTTCTCTGTTAACTTAATACAGATCCTTAGGTATCAAAGTTCCTAAATACATTATTTAGGAGCCCAAAATTAGAGGGGATAAATACAGTCCTCGTCTTCATTTTAATTATCTTACTTGCCTGTCTCGCACTACCTGTTTCAATTGTTTGATTGGAAACTTGAAAATATATGGTATGTGACATTTTCAGACCTGATTCTTATTCTATAGTTGTTTCTAGTTCATCAAATATAGCAATATAAATTTCACTCAGTGTGAACGGCTGTTTTCCTTGCTCCCAAAGTCAGCTGTTTTGAGAGCTTCATTTGCTTTGTTGTCTTTAAATAAGTATTTAGAATTGATCAACCAACGTTTTTTTCTTTTATTTCACCAAAATGAAGTAGTTTAATAGAATTTCATACACTATTAAATATTTTTGCAATGAGTGACTATAGTCCCTTGATTTTTCATCTTGTTATTACCTTCTTTGAGCAAGTCCTTGACTAGAACCCTGACAAAGGAAAAAGCTGCCTCATACTAGGGTCTGCACAAACAACATGAAATATAGGAAATTCCTACTAAGAAAGCCACAGAGCTCAATCCATGTCATCCTGAAGGTATCTGAGATCCAGTACAGAATCATGGTCTTTCAGATCTAGGAAAGCAAATCAGAGTCTTCTGTGTACTTTTATTTCCTTCTTATGAAAGAGATTCAGAGTAAAAGAAATAATAGAAGGAAATGCTAAGTTAATTTCTTAAATTGTATATTTGCTTTAAGGCATAGCAAAATAAAGGGCAAATACAAGTATTTGAAGAAAAAGTACATTTCTATAATCATTTTAAATTTTAATATTTAGCATCACATAGTTTGACTTTGAAGGGAATGCTTGTTGCTAAGCTTGCTTGTTTGTTGTTCTGCATGTCCTCATAATAAGAAAAAGTGTCCCCTCAGCCCATTCAAAATACAGAACTCTCCAGTGTTCCTCCATTAAGTAATTGCTTGGCTAGTTTCCACTGCATTTCTGTCTGTCTTTTTTAAGCCTTGAGGACATCATTGTAAACCTCTTCAATGCATCCTTCAGCAAGTTTACTGTTTGGAAAGACCTAGGCTTTCATTCAGGGGATGTAGATTTTATGTCACAAAAGAAATAGAGCAGTTTAATAGCACCTGTTCTATCTATTTTATATCTGAAATAAACTCTACCCCAGTGTTGAAGCATTTGAAAAACACCTGAAAGTTACTGTAGCATAGGCCCTAACTTCTGCTCAGGCCGTTATAACCTTCACATAGGAAAGATTTATATGTATTTGCAAAGATCAGACCAAAATTCTAATAAGTAAATAAATAAATAAATAAATAAATAAAACATCAGTGCACTTCTCTATTAAAAAATATATATTTTCAAATCTGGGTGTAAAACAATGCTGTTAAAGATATGAGAAGTTAAGAACATGGAAAAAAAATATCAAAAAATAAGTCTTTGATCATTGTTGCCTCCACTGCCTGTGGAACTGGTCTTTTGAAGATGGTTTTATTGTACTCTGTCTTCTGAACCTTTTTTTTTAAATTTTTTTCAGCATCATCATATGTATGCCAATATACAAATACAAATATACTTACACCTCAAACCAGATTCAAACAAGTCACCAAGACTAAAAGTTAGTGCTAGCAGAACTGTAACATTTTGATAAGGAAATGTGAGCCATGGCATATCTTACACACTGACACAACTCTTGTATTTTTTCCTTTGTGTTTCTTACATTTAGGCAAAATTCTTGTTCTTCTCTACAGATTCTTCTGTGTCTCACATAGATTGACAGAGGACTGAAAGGTCACCTAGTTAACTTTCCAGCTTTAAGTCAATATCAGCTAGGAAACTAGCAAAATAGCTAGAAAACTCCAAATAGATGTTTATTTAACCTCCTTTTAAAGGTATTCACATATTCATAGCTGCTCCACATTACACTAGCCCAATGTTTCGCAATTGTTACCATTAGAAACTCATTTATGAACCGTAAACTGAACTGGCTGCCTAAAGCACACCGCTCTTTGTTCTGCTGAATATGCGCATAAAGAACTTATTCCCTTCCCCTTAGCAGCAGCACCTTTTATGAAACTGGAGAGTCTTAACGTTTCCACACTCGGCCTTCTCTTTCAGACATTAAACAAAACACTTTCCCAAACTATCCTCATATATGGTTTTCTATACCGCTGCTCATTTATACTGCTCTCAATTTGATTCTATTAACCCAGATCTTGCTGGAAGCTCATTACCCAAATGTGGGTGGGGGTCCCCACCGTTGCCTTACCAATACTACAGAATCATAGAATGGTTAAGGTTGGAAGGGACCTACAGAGACCATCTAGTCCAACCCCCCTGCTCCAGCAGGGACAGCTAGAGCAAGGGGCACAGGGTGACAGCCAGGTGGGTTTTGAAGATCTCCAGAGAAGGAGCCTCCACAGCCTCTCTGGGCAGCCTGTGCCACGGCTCTGGCACCCTCCCAAGAAAGAAGTTCTGCCTCACATGGAGATGGAACTTCCTGTGTTTCAACTTCCTCCTATCACCCCTTGTCCTGTTGCTGGCCACCACTGAGAAGAGCTTGGCCCCATCCTCTTTACATTCTCCCCTCAGGTATTTGTACATATTGATCAGATCCCCTCTCCGTTTTCTCTTCTCCAGGCTAAACAGCCCCAGCTCGCTCAGTCTTTCCTCCTAAGATAGATGTTTGAGTCCCTTAATCACCTTTGTCGCTCTATGCTAGACCCCTTCTAGAAGATCCATGTCCCTCTTGTACTGGGGAGCCCAGAACTGCCCCCAATACTCCAGGTGTGGCCTCACTAGAGCTGAGGAGAGGGGCAGGATCCCCTCCCTCGACCTGCTGACAACACTCCTCCTGATGCAGCCAGGATCCCATTGGCCTTCTTGGCCACGAGGGCACATGGCTGGCTCATGGTTAACTTGTTGTCAACCAGAACTCCCAAATCCCTCTCTGCGGTGCTATCTTCCAGCAGGCCGTTACCTTGCAGGTATTTTTTTTTCCTTTTTTTTTCTTTTTTTGGCAGAATAACTGATGCCTTTTCAGTTTGATTATCCCCCCATATTCTGTTCTGCAGAATGCCTATTTGTCCATATCCTATATTTATGCCGATGACTATTTTTAAGTGCAGAAATTACATTTTTTCTCTGTCAAATAATAGTTTAATTTTTTATTTCTGATTACTTCTTCAGTTTAGTATGATCATTTAAAATTCTGATCCAGACTTGCATTAAATATTCACTTGTTCAAGGTTTATGTTGTTTGCAAAGTTCATGAGTTTACTCTCTAGTCCATCATCTAGGTGATTACCGTAAATGATAATTAACACTGGGTTCTATACAGACCTCTCAGGAACCTTACTTGATACCTTATTTTAATAATGAAGCTTTAATAGTTACCTTTAATTGTCAGACTCTGTAATACGGTTTTCTTATAAATTCTGTGCATCTGTTGTAGTAGTCTCACGAAAATACGATTTTCTATTAATATTGATAGAAAATCACCGTATTAAAAGAAAATCACAAGCAAGAAAACCAAGTCCTGGATGTTAGTGAGAAAAATCCATTCAGATTTGCCTTACCTTATTATCTGAATACAAAGCTGATCAAAGACGTAAGGTATAGGCAATCAAAGATTCAGAGATTCAAAAAACTTCAAAGAAGCACTCAGGTATCTTGAAGAGCTGAGATATACTGAAATTCTTGTAACCTTAATCTTTCTGAAATCTCAACCATAAGTATACATGAAGAGAAAAAATACTTTTGCATAATTAAGCTGATCATACAGAGTTATTGTTCATATCAGAATTTTAAAAAATCCACAAGATTAAAAAATATGGATAAATCTATATACAAAGCAAAAAGTAATATGATTAATGTTTCTTGCTATATGCATTCAGAAAAAAAAAAATAAAAGTATGTATTTCTTGCCAACTTCCCTTTTGGATATAGAAGCCAGGACACTCCATGGAATTTAAAATTTAGGAAAACAAAAAGTCTTTACCAACAATTTCACTACCTTCAGGGTAACATTATAACAGATCTCCATATTCTCTATCCAAAACCTGTGCTAAGCACATAAAGGAGTGAATTAGATTTTCAGTCTTTTCTCAATATAGACTATAAAAAAACAATTTAACTTAGTATTCTGTATTTTAATGTCTGTTGTCCTACCACCACAAAAAAACAACTTTTTTGTTATCTTTTCTGAAAACAGTACAAATAGCACAAACTTCTTAACTATTAAGATCAAAATTTATTGTTGATTATAAATCAACGTCATTCTGTGTATAAAGACAGTGGGTGTTTTCAGTGTTGTTTCTTAGTCACTGATTTAACAGCAAGAATTGGAAGCGAAGAACAAATAAAGATGTAAGCCTGGGTGGATCTAACCTTCCAGCATTGTCCACCTTAAGTCTTGTCAATCACTGATCCATGAAGTTGGCTGAGAATTCAATCTTTATAAAGGATCTTCCTTTAGTCATAAAATACACATTGACTCATTCTGATCTATACAAAAGAAGAAAAGGTGCTTAGCCCCAGGCATCTCTGACATAAATTGCAAAGTTGCACATTTTATTGAACAAGTGAATGAGCAGAACTCATAGTAATGGAGTTCTGCTGAGATATTGTAGGAGCGTATTGATATATACTCTCTCTTTTATGAAATAACAGTAATGGTATGTCAAGATTTTTTTTTCCAATGTTAATCTGGAGGATAGAAGTCATAATTATGCAATTAAATATATATATATAATATATTTACGGTCACTAGTCTCCCAACTAATCAGTGTAACAGTTCATCATAGAGTTAGATGTAGGATCAAAGTTTCATCAGAAATGTCGTAACTGGTGCTGGTCCCTGCTCCTAGAGACAAGAGTAAAGAAGAACCTATTTCTGTCTTGGCTATTTAATCCATATCGGTTTGCATTGGCAATGGCTGACACTCTTCCTAAGAGAACAAATTTTATACTTTGTATGTGATCAGCAGAAACAGATTTAAACCAGGCATGAGCACAACAGCAAAACTAAAAACAAAGTAAAAATAAAGCAGGAGGAAGAAACAAGGATTCTGCATGCAAGATACAGAAATGTTTCACTTAAAGGCAAATCATAGCACTGCAACTTAGTGATGTTTGTACAAGTGTTACACTTAGTGAAAAGATTTACACACTTACAACAAATTCCTTAACAAACAAGTAAAACTGGACTTGATTTAGTAAATTTAGTAAACTAATCTCAAAGTTTGATACCTAACAACTGCACCCGATGAGATAAATATGTGGGCAGAAATAGGGGCTGCATGAGGGATTGGCACAATAGCAAATTTACCTTCATTTCCTTCTCAAACAATATGTTTCAGTCCTGACTGAAATGGGGTTGTATTTTCAAAATGGAAAACGGGCACATTTCAGTGGCAACATTTTTAGAGTCATTAATGTCTACTAACGTTCATTCACACTATATGTATTTTCCTATTCCTACTCAGTTTCTAGGTTTCTTTTCTCTGTTCTGACAACTTTGATATATATATTTTTTCTTTTGTCAAGGGTGAACTGATACTATGAGCTATACTGAAAAGATACTATTTGCCAAAAAGCATTTGAGATTAATTTTGCATTGATAGTGTGTTCTTGGCAAATGATGATCCAGTCTCACTTTTAATATTGGTTGGATATCTTTTAAACTTCATACATACCTTTTTAAATATTATTCTCTTTCTTTTATAAAGTATAAAATATTTATCCAACTGCACACTTTATAATACAAGAGAAATTAGATTTTTGTTTAAATTGTCTGTTCTGTGGTTTAAGTGAGGTTAAGTTAATAACGAAATTTAATCAGAATATCAATACCCTTCAAAACATAAAAAGTCAAATAGTCATTTGATATATTTATTTTTTTAATTTTGTTTTGTAATCCAGTAAAGTAAAATTGAAGACAATTTCATGATAGCATAAAAGGTGGGAAATAAATATAAAAGTGACAATATTTAAGACTTTGATTTAATGGCCAGCAGGTAGAGAGATGAAGACCATGCTGCATTTATTTAATTTTCTGTTGGGCCCTTAGCTAATTTAAGGGGTCCATCAATGGGGTCTTCCTTTTTTTTTTTTTTTCAGGCCTCATGACATTTCCATATTATTCTGACCTTGTGAATTCTGTTAATGTCCTGAAAGTCTTGTATAGTATTCACATCTCTCAGGAGATGATTCTGCAGACTGAATCTGATATACTGTGTGAATTTATGCATTATTCCTAAGAGGCACTCAGATTTCAGACTTTCACACACAACTTAAATGATCTCTAAACTTAAGATTTATGAAAAAATACATATCTCTTAAAACTAACAGAAGGAATCCATTTGGAATGGCAGTTATGGCTGTAATCTCTAGTGTTTTACAGACAGTGGGAATTAAATGCTTAGCATATAAAACAATGGAGTAGAATTTATTTTATTATATTTGCTACGTGCATATAGTATAATATATTCTAATCCCCTAGGATTCATGCTTTAGATTTGTTTTGTAGGAGAAAATATGTCCTTTCTTTTTTCTCTTCTGCTTTCCTAATGAAAATCATCAATAAAATGTGTTTAAAATTTTATTTTAAAAGCAAAGCTTTTGCTCAAGTACCTTTTATTTGTTTCTCACTGGAAAATATTCATCATATGGTAATCACAAAGGTTTAGATCCAGAATCGCAGCTAATATAAATAGTCTCACTGACTTGAAAGCAGCAAAGATGGTAATACAACTAAGACTGTTCTGGTCGAGGCAGCAGAGTAAAGACTATGAGAACAAAATAGATTAGCATTAGACAGCTGCTGCAGAAGCAGGGTCAACAAAGACAACATAATAGTCCATATAAGGAGCCAGTGAAATTAAATGATGAAGTGACGGCTCTGGGGAGATAATGCATGGGAAAATTCGTTTTAAGAAAAGCTTTAAACAATGACTGATGGACATTTATGAATACGGAAGTATAATAAAAAACAGGCATCCACGAATGCAGGTGTTCAAGGGCCACCCATATAAGGTAGATCACTGCATTTGCAATGAGATAAAATAGTTGAGAAGATACAGAGCTAAAATGATATTGAGTGATCAGAACTTTCTTCAGTTTCTCTGTAAACTTCTGTTTTCCCCTATCTCTTCAGGTTATAATTGTTTCAGGTAAGAGAATATGTATTTGCAACGTCTCCTGTTCAGCATCATCTCAATCTTGTCAGCATACTATTTTATGGCTACTAATTATACTATTTATTACAATTCAGTAAGTTCACAGCTGACAGCAGAAAAAAAGGATCCTGCAGTGCTGGGTCTGCTAAATGCAGTGCCCCACACTTCCTTCACTGCCTGTCTCAGACATTAGCAGAGAAACACTATTACTGAGATGTGCTGACATCATTGATTAGGCTTTTGCATAAACCAGAAAGTAAACAGAAACATTAATTTTAATTTTAAAATCCATTAGGAATTTGAGAGTAAGACTAAACTGGGCTTGCAGAATAAAAGTGGAGCTTTTCAAATGAAGTACCAACCATTTATTTTGTGATTTCTACAGGAAACTTCCAGAATAAATAGTAAAAGCTCCTTAAAAAAAAAAAGGACCCTTTTCTTAACAAATTGTCTCTGTGATTCAAAGGTACTTTATTTTGAATGGCTACATATTACACAAAGGAAGAAGAGAAAAAAAACATTCCAGACTGCCCTAAATCTGTCGTTTTAAGGTGTCACCGAAAAATAGTGGCATATCACACCCCAGGGATTTCATACATGCAAATGATGTTGGTAAGGCAAATTTTAAAGACTGTTAGCAAAGTCTTGGCTCCATTAAAATCAGTGGCAATTTTGCTATTCAATCAAAATACATTTCTACATCATATGGTATTCCCCTATGCTGATTGCATACCAGCTGCCAAATGTTCGGGTCCAGATCCTTGGCTAATGTAATATAGTGCAACTCGGATGAGATCAGTGAAGTCAAAGAAAGCTGAAGAAAACACAGAATATGCTATAAAAATAAGATGGGGAATGTGGGCAGATTTAGCTATGTCCGGTGTAGTACGGCTTTTTTTGAATATTCCAATTTTAAGGTTTCTGCAACATCAAGAAGTGCATTGATTATAGATATTAATAATGCTCAATATTTTTAAAATTTGGTTGTTTGTCAATCTGTACATGTAGTTTTCTTTCTCTTGGGTTCTGATAATGATCTTCCCTCTCTACTCTGTCTGAAGGGTTTTGCCACACATGTACCATCTGATGTTCAGTATCCCTCCATCTTACATTATAGCTCTTTCTCATGTTATATTTTAGTCCATATTTGTTGTTTCATTTTTTCGAATTTGACATCAAGATAGGTATTAGGTATTGTTAGGGACAGACTGGTTCTGTATCTGTGTATGTGTGTGGGCGGGAGGGTGTCATGCCCTCTATTTTTCCTCTTGCAACGTTTTATTTATTTCTGTAAGAAAACACTATGATTCCATCCCTTACACTTGGACCAACTTCTGAAATTACTTTGTTTTCCTCTCTTCCTATAAAAGGAGTCACTTTTCCTTCAGATGTTATAGGAATTACACAAAGTAAAGATAAGATGCACAGAAGATATTTATCTCTTCACATACTCTATAATCCAGTTCTACCATCTGCTCGTGTGTTCAGATAGGTAAAAACATCTCCACATTCAAAGTATGAAATAAAATGTAAATAAAGATAAGTGGACAATGCAAAAAAAAATATAGTTCTGATTATTCTGACTATAGTTCAAAGCTATTGATTAATTCATTAATGCAAATTGATTAGGATACAGAAGAGAAGACTGGGTTTTCATCTGCAAAACAGAGGAGGATATGGCAGTGAGGAAGGTTATGAAGTTTGTGTTTAGCACATGCAGTGCTATAGGATCACAGTATGAAACTGATAGTAATTTGATAGTAATTAATAGATAAACTGATAATTGATAATGAAAACAATTATGATATGCCATCATGCTCAATCTCTATTGAATCCTTTTTCATTTCCAGTAGAGGAAATTTCTCATCTTACAGGTTTTAGTCTTACACATTTAGTCTCGTCTTACAGTTTCTGGGTCTCATTTGAGGAATGGAGTGATTGAGATATCAGACAGGGAGTTCTTGAAAGAATGACCCCGGGCTATTTGGCTATTTCTGTCATTTATCATTTGTCATTCTGGTTGTTGAGTTTCATGTATTTTTAGGAGGTCATTTAGACTAGCAGGCATATGTCGAAGAGAAAATATAGAGTCCTGGGTACTCTAGCAATTCTATTATAAATGTCAGCTATTGTGGCAGCTATGGAGATGTGCATTGGGGCAGCCTTTTGGACTTATGTGACTGACATATCTCATGACTATCAGTCTCATTTTTCTCTTCTGTTTGCCTCTCTGATAAGTTTTGTTATACTGAACGTGCTTTGTATGTTTTCTGGGGTAGTATATTATTTTCTTACTGTATTTGGAGGATTTGAAAAATGAAGTACGATAATAACTTTAAAAAAACTTGAATACCAAGCTTGCCATCACATGAATCTAGAAAATTATGATTTCATAAACTGGACACTCTGAGAGTTCTTTTACTTCCCTCAACCACTATCTTGAAGCAAATGTTGATACTAAAGTATCAAATCTGACATTTCATGAAATTTTACAGGTTGGTGCATCTCTGCTTGATTGATAGTGTCAGAAAATCCATCATTCAAGGAAAAACTGAATTATTCATTAGGATTCAGAACAACTTTGATGATGATTCAAAACAACTACAGTGACTTAGCAAAAGAAACACTAAACACATTACAATTCTAGTTACCTACCTGACATCATAGTAGAATAGTACATTTATGCTGTGGGTGACCTAATGCTGGTGTCAATATTTATTGTACTCTCTTTAAAATGTGGCATAGTTTATTGCTGTGTCATATGCAAATGCAATATAAAGCCTCTTTGTTTGGAGCAGAAACCCTAGTTTCTAGTGACTGCTTATTATATAACAAACAGATTGCTCCATATAAATAGCTGGAAGCATGAAAATTCTTGAGGTAGCGTGGACGAGTTAAAGAGAAACCTGAAACCACTATTAGATGCCACTCTTAGATGCCTTGCAAATATTTGTGTATTTAATTCATTTAATGCATGGAAGATATGAAATAATTGACAATTATTTTTACAGTCATTATAAATACGCAATAGCACTTTCCAATTCACATTTTTGTTGTTGTTGTTTTTTTAAAAAATAACTACCTTTCCAGTACAACAGTCTATAATTAACCATTAAAAATAATTAGTTTAACAAACTGTATATTCTAAAATGTTGAGGAACAAATTATTTTAAAGTCAAGGTTCATGAAAATTTCTGAATTCACTTACAGGCAAATAATGACACATACTGTTTTCATTCAGTTCCTGTTCACTCAATATGATATATTGAACTGTCAGGGAGATTTTAAATCCTAATGCATGAGATAATGAAAACACCATCATATACCCCTTTAGGCCCCAAAAGAAGTGATAAAAAATTTACAAAAATGGTCTCTGTTGTAAAACACGTTGGCTCAGATGGGTGGCAATTAAAGCTCAAACATCTATTAGCAATTCCTTTTGGGGAACTTAAAAAGTGCCAAGACTGGCTGGTGAAAAAAGTAGGCTCCTTTGGTCAAATCAAAGGTTGTTTTTTGAAGCAATATTTATTTATTTATATAATTGGCTTCCAGGCACATAATTTTATGTGCATGTGTTTTCAGTGCAAAGTGTTTGCTGTAGAATGTTGTGTTGCAGCTTAATTACTTACTTAATGGGTGTTTTTATAACCTAACACAAGAGAATTACATGTCCTGGGGCCGGCATGTTGTCATGGAGGCAAACAGTGAAGGCACAAAGCTTTCTAGGGTAGCATTAAAAGAATCGGGAGACTGTGTAGGCAGAGAGAAACATACAAGGTATGGACCGTATCCACACTGATAGAAAGGAGCAGATCCCAGAACAAACTAACTACAGCAGCACACCAGGGTGTAATCTTGGAGGGGTTTAGCCGATTTTTTTTTTTTTTTCCCGCTGCAAGGGAGCCCAGGTGACCTAAAAGCATCTGTCCAAAACCCACAAGAGGCTATTAAGGAGGTGGAATTAACATCTTCATAGCAGTGCATGGCAAGAGGTTGAGAGACAATAGGCATAAACTGAAACAAGAGTGGTTCTTATTGGACATAAGAAGAACCTTTTTTCACAAAGACAATCAAGCAGTGGATCAGGCTGACCAGGAATGGCAGGCTCCATCCTTGGAGGTTTTCATCAATCCGGCTTCTAAAGCCTTGAGGAACATGGTCTGATCCCACAGCTGACTTCGCTTTGAGCAGAAGGTTGGACTAAAGAGCTTCTGAAGTCCCTTCATACTTGAATTATCCTAAGAGCCTATTAATATTCATATGATATACATGAAAAAGGAACTGGAAATGCATTTCGTGATACATATGTACCTGCTGAAAACCAGTGGAAAAGACATACGAAGAATCTTTCTTTGACAATTCTGTTTTGAAACCCTGGGAAAGATTTGACATATGAGAAGCAGTACTTCTCTTCCAAGAACCCCCAAATCAGCTTCTTTGGAATGTTAAAAATGATATGTCTTCAGTATCATATGTTGCACCTTCAGATGTCTGGTGAACTCCAATGTGATATTCAGAACGGACAAATTTCCATAGATCAACAGGAAACAATTTTAAGTTGAAGAGGTTCTAAGTATCTAGGAAACTACAAAATTCAGAGAAGAGGTGGCATAAAATGTTTCATATATTCCAGGAAACTGCTTAATTTTTCTATTTGTATTTTGTTTATCCAAAAAGATTTTGGACAAATGGTAAATATATTCCTGTCTTTTCTTTGCCCATCTTTCTTCTCCTATTCCATTGCTAGGTGTCTGTATTTTTACGGTGATTTTACAATTCTGAGAAGAGTATGTTCCAGTTAAATCCATTAAGATTCATAAATATTTATAAATATCCTGTGTCATTCCCCAAACTAGTTCTTCCTAAAAAGTTAAAGATCAGATTTTTAGCAGTTACAGAAATGACATTTTTTCTCCTGCAAATATGTCAGGTGCCTACTTGTCAACCATAAGACTTGGAATACTTACTAGGATGATAACCTTTAAAAATTAAAGATAATATTTTGAAAAGCACTCCATGCACTACTTTTTCCCCATTTCAAACAACACAGATTTTACCACTGACTTCAACAGCTGGAGAATTCAGTCACCATTAGGACAGGCTTTTAGATGTCTCACTCCCTATGCTGTCAGTACTCTATATCAATAGACGTAAAAGAATAACTATATTTTTTGCATATTTTTCACCAGGTAATATCTAGTTAGGGAAAACTGATCATACAGATTATCTGACAATATTTTATAGAGTTTAATATGAGCAGGATATCAATGACTCTATCCTCATTTCTAGAATAAAAAAAACAGAGGATTTTTTTTTCTATTTCAAAGAAACAAGAGGAGTGCTTTCTTATGATATTTAAATAATATTATTTTTCCCTAATCTTGGCATAGCTTTTTGTTAGATCAATTGTATCACTGATATTTGTAACCACAAAAGCATATGTTGGTCAGTTCTACTGTTCACCACGACAGATGCTCTGAAAGCTTAAACTCTCTGTGTGTGGTAAATCTGATGCCAGAATTAATTTTCTTTCCTTTTTTTATTATGTTCTGGTAAATAGATATTATGGTTTGTTGATCATTAAATGTGAAAGGGAAGAGTACTTCAGCAGAGGAATATTTTCATGGTGAACCACCAAAACTTCCATATGTGGATGAAGGACATTGATACTTATTCTAGATTAATAACTCTGAAAAGGGAAAAGGACAGCAGAATTATTTCTATAAGTAAGTGCTTAAATGTATAATAGTAATATAAAATATCTAATGGATAGGAAAAAAAGAACTAGAGCAATCCCTCAAGGAACTCCTTCTCTTAGATGGCAGTAGGAAGAGTTCCCATTTCACAGAGTATATTTAGAAAATTGAAGCATTTTTCAGCAAACATTATCTTATAGGTCATGTTCTGCCACAGTTGCTTTAAAAGTAGGTAAAGATTAAACTATTTTTACTTATCAAAGGGCCTGCATATTTCTTATGACTTAATTCCCATTTCATGAAAACTGAATTAGTCAGAATGAAGAGTCAAACCCATTACTGGACTAGCCTGTGACAGTGATGTGCTGGAAAGTCCTTGTGGGAATCATTTGTTAAAGCATCAGCAAAGTAGGTTAGGATAAATTCCCACCTCTTTTCGGAACTCTTGTAGTTCCTCTCTCAAAACCATTATCATTGTTGTTAAAAAAACAAACAAACAAACAAACAAAAACTCATGAAGCCATCTTCAATTGCTCCTTGTAGAGAGGAGTCAATCTATTGCTGACGAATAATAAAGAACTGGCAGAGATGAGATAGTCTGAGAGAGTCTTACTAGTGGAAGTTTTTGTTGTTGTTGTTGTTGTTGTTTTGTTTTGTTTTTTTCCTGCTGTCAAAAAAGCAGCCAATAGAACAATGTATAAAGTTGAAGGTTGTAAAGTTGAAGTGACAGAGTTGCAGAATAACTTTACATTAGCTTTTTGGCTTACTATCAGAAAGGCATGATTGCATTTGATGAAGATAAGTAGAAGGAACATTTTAAGTAATCAAGATGAGAGATGGTGTAAAAGGCTATTAGCTGTGTGGGTCTATAGGAAAGATGTATCTTTGAGCCATTATGCAAAAGAATGTGTCTGACTTTGAACATGTTGGATGTGAGAATCTAGAGAAGGGCCCAAGCCTGAGCTAATATGCAGTTAAGGATATCAGGCCGTACTTCAGATAATGTTGTGATCAATAGAAGAAGGAGGAGGCAGATTCTAGAGGAAAGGATGGGTATATCTGTCTTTGCAAATGACATTATACAGAAGTAAGGTGGAGAATGGTGCCAAATTAAATGAAGATATTCTGGATGGAATCCTGTAAGTCTCACATGTACAGGATGATGGGGATTCTCAAAAATAGGTAAGAAAGAAGTGCATCACAGAAACAAAGTTATGATTTCAAAGCGAAGAGCATGGAAAACAGCAGGCAATTGAATTGGAAAATCTGAATCCTTTATTCACTGCTGTATTAATTTCTTGATAGTTTCTTTTAGAGAACCCTCTCCAGTATCTTTGAGCTTATCTGAAGGTGGTATGAGAGGAATATGTCATCATCCTACACTAACTCTACATATTATGTTCATGTATATTATGATATTGGGGCAGATTACTGGAAGAACAATTTCACTGCCAGATATGACCTGCAATTTGGATCAAAGAGATTTCTAGGAGGGCCATGTTGGACAAAGATAATCTCATAAATGAAAGCAAGAATAGGCAAAAAATAGAGTCTTATACTGGGTCACAGTATATTTTCCTTAAAAATAAAAAGATAAAAGATATGAGTCAAAAAACTTGTGAAAGGTATAACAGGAAAAATAATTGAGTGAATGAGTGTGCATGACAGGAAATCTTGAGAGGAGATTAAGTTTATTTTTATTGAATGTATGCTGTTCCCAGCATTCAAGGGATTAAACTGTAGAAGCATTGGCATTTCAAGTAAACAGTATACTGAGATTTTACATGGCATGAGAAAATAAATTATTGTATTCTTACTTAAAAATTCCAAATATATTTTTAGTGCTTATTTGTGGATTTTTGCACTGCACATGTAAAGGAGTGTTAAAAAAAAAAGTATTTAAAATACATTTTCTATGGATTGATGCAAACTTGATGTTCATTAAAAATGAGGTTTCACTGGGCTGGAAATTATGAAATAATTGAAAAGTCTGGTTAGTTCATTTGATTCAGGTGGGAAGAGATTACACAAGCAGTCTCATCTGGCTGTCAGAAAGAGTTCACAGATAAAGAATGGAAGTGAGAAACAGACTGACAAACGTTTCTGGTTTCCCTGAAGAGATCACAGCTGTGGTATGGGAGCAGAAGAAAAAAGGCAGGGATGCTGGAGGCTCATGGTTTTTAATCATGAGCAGTTTTCTGCAGTGGTTTTCCTTCTCCGTAACAGGCTGGTTCTGATTGCTCAAGGGTTACCTGATTTAGTGGACAGAACCATGTAGGTGGCCACTCTGTGCCCCTCAGTCTCTTTAAAGGGCTCCATTTCTTGATATCACAAATACTATTAGATTGTTTCATACATACAAATTTCATATTACAGAAATATCAGTGGATATTGTCTTATTACTAATTCCATATTTCTGTTTAGTTTGGCAAAGAATACATCATACTAAAGGGCACTTAAAATACTATTATGTGACTGGAGGAATGATAAATACATGGAAGCTCAAGTAAGCAGGCATAAAGCTTATGAAGGCATTGCGTTAAATTCAGCAGTTACGGGGTTAAGAAGCAACAGCCATTCTACAACTAGCATTTCATAGGTTTTTCATGATAATCCAGACTTTGTCCATGTCTTTGAACTACAAAAATATCAGTCTTAAACAATGCATTTCCTAGAGTAGCACTATCACTTTTCCAACAAATTGCAAGAATTGTTCCTTCTCATTATGACTTCCTAAAATGTTTAATATTTTTAGGTTTTAATTAGATGTAAATTATTACAAAAGCCTGTCCAAGGCTCCAAGTACCCTGACATAATTAATCATACAATACATTAAATTAAATCTCAGCAGATTAAAACTGATTTCACAAGAATTAGATTAATAAATCAATCAGAAACCAGCACTGCCTATTGATTAGGAACCAAACAGCATTCTCCAGTGATCCTGTCATATAGATCTATATTTTGGCATACTTGGGAAATCATTTAATTTGATTTCCTTTTTTCTTTAAATGAGTCTACACAAAGATTCCTTAATCCCCCTATTTCACTTCGCTACAGTTGATTTAATATCAGTTTGAGATATTTCCTTCTGTAAAAAAAAACTTCTTTTTTTGTCACTATTTCTATAAAAGAATAATTTTATCTGCTCTAAAAGCTATTAAATAACTGTGTAACTTGTATAGCATTTGGCATTCTATACTGCATTTGACAGGTTTAAAAGAACTCTCCAAATGACTTCCACATATGCAAGGTTTTACTAGTTTTTTTTTTCCTTTTATCAGATACAGACTTTTTAAATAGAAAAGCCTTCTCCAGGGATCTTAGTTAGTGGCACCTCAGGAAAGGAAATACGAGAAATTATTAGAAGTATTAATAGAATTACTGATTAACTGAATATTATAATTCACTACCAGTTAATTAGAAAAATACTAGAATATGGGAAGAATGCTGGGAAAGAAGCAGCAGAGTTGCGGTGTGCTGCACATGCCTGAAGAAACATTTTTAGAGTCCTGCCAGAATTATGTAAGGGCCCTCGGTTAAACTGTTGTGTATTAAAGTATCTCATCTAGATTATCCAATGTATCTAGTACTACCAGCTACCAGCTAAAATTAGACTGAATAGCAAAGACAGTGGGTCTCAGAAAAAAAAAAAAATGCAGGAAGATAGAAAACACAGATATATAATATTTCAAGATTTTGCTTAATCATGTGAGATATTTAAGCTTTGAATATTCAAGAAAGACAGTCATCTTCCTCACCCTGTTTCGAAGGCTGACTATACCCAATCTCTCGCAAACCTAAGAAAACTTGCAAAGATGCTGATAATGACCATCAATTCAATGACAAAAATTTTGGCAGGACAAGGTAAGTGATAAAAAGAGTTAATTCCTTAGTCCATGCAAGAGCCCCTAAATTTTGTCATACTAATTACATATGCCGAATTTCTTAAAAGACAACTTTTGAAACTAATGTAAAATTGCCAACATGATAACAATTTACCTGGGAGATGAAATGGCTCTGTCACTCATAAAGTAAGTATCACAAGTACAGTATCACAAGTATCACGAGACTTGGTATGCTTAATCCAAGACAATGGTATGCTTAATCTTTTTAATGCATAGTAAGATAGAATCTTTCAGAAAGTATACTCAAACTTAAAAAGGGCAGAGTGAAAGTGTTTTACAGAATACTGTAATCTACAGGAACAGAAAGTACATTACCCAATATTTTGTGTTATATTGTTATTTAATTTCTTTATAAGTTGAATTTTATACTGCATCATGCTACTAGTTTATGAAAAAAAGTTTAATTATTTGACAGTGAGCATATGACCATCTTTAGAGCACTGCATTAGTTTATTTGAAATGGTTAAATATACCTTTTCTGTGTATCTTAGCAACCTGAATTTAAAAATATGACACTAAAATAGAGTATTCATCTGTTACTTTGTATGCAAAGTTACAGGAAAAGATTTCGTACAGTTGATTAGCTGTTCCTGCATTAAATCATTATGATTACACTAGAAAGGCTTACTATAAAATTTTAACATGAATATACAGCATTAATTGTGATTTGTTTCATAAACATGTGATTGTACAGTTTTAGGTGGCAACAGTATATAAACAACTGCATGTTTATTACATAGTAAGATAGTCAAGCATCTTTACATAGAGCACAAGATTTTCTTATTCTTCTTCATCTACTGTCATTTGATTTCTTCCAGGCTGCACTCATTCTGAATTCTGTTTAAACTGAATTCCCATTTGGAATGGCTTTGTACCCTTTGGCTTGCTTCATACCTACTCATTCAAAGAAATTTTATTGAAAAAGTAAATTATATGGAGAGCGAAAGAAAATCTGCCTGTAATTATTATTGTAGCAGGGACTTTGGCATGAGTAACTTTATCTAACAGTTATTTTATCTTTACTTTTTTCATAGGAGAATGTGAGGAGCTTGACACTTCTTAAATGATTCTTGAAGCTAATTTAGTATTTGGCTCCTTAGGCCATTATTTTAGACATTTAAGAATTATTTTGAGTTGAAAGTCTTAATCATTCTTTTTTGTAAATGTCATTATCTAAAATGATTCATTCAATTAAAAAAATAAAAGGAAAAAAGGAATTATGGGTAGTCAGCATATATCCGAACAGAATTGTGTGTAGCTTAACAATACCACACAATTTTACAAATGGTCAAGAATAAGACCAAGCATGGGGGTGAAGGGAGATGCTTAATGGGAGAACATCATGTGAGATGAGTTCTGAAATGTCAGACTTCTCCCTGTGCCTGAAACTTTTCCTTTCAATGCTGTTTCTTATTGATGATTTTTGGTATTTTTTGTTAGTTTGTTTGTTTTTAATATATCTTATATTAAGTACTGTCTTTATATTAAATCTTGTGTTTGCCAATTTAACAACTAATTTTCAAGCAATACTTTAGCAGACACTATGTGCAGTTGAGTTTTCTGGCTGAGTTGGCACATTACACGACATTGAAAATCCATGCTATAATTTCCTTTTTCCTTTAACCTATAAACTCTACAGCAGTTGAAGTTTTCTTTGATTTATATCATCCATTATCTATTGGCCAAAGGACTACCCTTACACCAAAATGCAGATGTACTCTATACATGTTCTGTTCCTCCCTCCAGACACTTGTAAAGTGAGGATGACAATTTACCATAACGTAAGCCTCAGTGTTTTCCTTGTAGCAGTATTATATTTGCTACTCTACAGGTCTGAAATATGAAGGGCATTTTATGTGAGATATTACACATTGCAGTTGACATAAATGATTTAATCCTTTAGAATCCATGGGTATATACTATCTGGTAATTGTTTGGGTAGAAATGTCATATGCATTTTTTTGTTTGTTTGTTTTTTGAAACTGTGGCCAAATTCAGAAAGAACTTCACATTTGTGTTTTCAGAAGGCCAATGGAATCCTGGAGTGCATTAGGAGGAGCGTCTCCAGCAGGTCGAGGGAGGGGATCCTGCCCCTCTACTCAGCCCTGGTGAGGCCACACCTGGAGTACTGTGTGCAGTTCCGGACTCCCCAGTACAAGAGGGATGTGGAGCTGCTGGAGAGAGTCCAGCGCAGGGCTACAAGGATGATCCGGGGCCTGGAACATCTGCCCAATGAGGAAAGGCTGAGAGAGCTGGGCCTGTTCAGCCTGGAGAAGAGAAGGCTGAGAGGAGACCTGATCAGTGTCTCTAAGTACCTCAAGGGAGGCAGTGAGGAGGATGGGGCGGCCTCTTCTCAGTGGTGGCCACTGATAGGACTAGAAGAAACGGCCACAAACTGAAGCACCAAAAATTTCACAGGAACTTTAGGAAAAATTTCTTGACCGTGAGGGTGACAGAGCACTGGCACAGGCTGCCCAGGGAGGTTGTGGAGTCTCCTTCTCTGGAGATCTTCCAAACCTGCTTGGACACAGTCCTGAGTCACATGCTGTAGGTGACCCTGCGTGTGCAGGGGGGGGTTGGACTAGATGATCTCTAGAGGTCCCTTCCAACCTTAAGAATTCTATGATTCTGTGATTAAAGATGTGATTTTTTTTTCCTTTGTGACAGTATACAAATTCCACATTTTGTGTAAGCAAATTTATAGCAGTGTATCTTAGTTGACTTCAGAGAACCTACTTCTGTTGCATGTAAATCTAAAGGGAGAATAAAGAAGACCAAAGGCATCTTAATTAGTTTGAGGAAGAGGTGCTTAACCTATTCTGCCTCCAAATTCTTGACTCTAACATGTAGTCAAGCCAGGAGAGATCAGCTGAATATCCAGTACTCTGGTTAAGCTTTTTTTTTTTTTTTCTAGGAACGATGGTATCCACAATCAGAGCTCTGTTTCACAGAAGCCATGATGCAAGGAAATATTGTCCAAGGCATAACAAAATGTGTCAACAAAAGGTTCTCATTCTTTTTTTGATATGGACTGCTATAAATCTGGGAGCAGTATTAGGCAAATGAAGTTAGTCTGGTATTGCAGTAATATAAATGAGCAGGCAATGTAATACCTGTTTTCCAGGTATTTCCAGGTGTATAAATGTATTCTGACCCAACATTTATTTGAAAATTCACAGCACATAAAAACAGTCACTGAGAAAAAGATTCTTATGCCTTGGGGAAAGCATTCTTCATTACCTTGAAAACATTCGCTATCACTGAGATGCTGAGTGGGTTGCTGCAAAAGGGAGAGGAATTTCTATTCAAAGATTTAATAAGTGTAAGGAATTTATGAAGACCTTCTTGCTGCTGAAATTGATTTTCAATTCTGACAATTTTCATATTATGAAGGTGACCTCTTTTAACTACATTTCACTGCCAGGGACTCCCTCAAAAACTGTGTAGTTTGTTATAGGGAACCTTTCTGAGAGCTTTCAGGTCAGGGAAGGTTTACTCTTTGAAGAACTGCATATCACTGAAAAACTTCAGAATTTAGTGGGTTTGCAAAACTTTGCAAAAGCCTGTGCGATACTCTATCTTGGTACTTTATATCAAGCAATTATTAAAAGAAAACTTACTTGAAACTTGCATGTTTCATTTAGATTCTGATCATCTCAGTCCCCTGGGAAATTATTATCTATTTCAACTCTCAATACAAATTACAATGCCACAGGAGTTTAATTAATTAAACATTAAAACATATTCTTTTTCACCAAGTCCACATTGTTTTCTATGAATATTTTATGTGATGATTATGAATTTGGATCAATGATCTCTTAAACTATCATCTCACCTTAGTTAAAATTACCATTTTTCATCTCTGCTCCCCTTTTACTCAATAAAATAAGAAAAGCCTTAACCTAGAGGAACGAGATCCATACTTCTGTTTTTATTTAAAGGTCTTTGTATTCTCACATTTTCCTCAGAAACTGATTTGCAATAATCCTAGTATTTAAATATTTGGGTTTTTTTTTCTTTTTTCTTTTTTTTTTTTTTTTTTAGCCTTCTGTATTTTCCTATCTAAATGTAGACATTTTGAATGCATTTTGTTATTCGAGGGTATTTTTTGCTAACATTTTTATATGTGCATGATTCATTCTCCGTTTGGTTTCATTGCTCTCTGGGCTTAGATAGTTCAGCCTCTTAGATCCGAGGATAGTTACAGACTGACTATTCCAGTGAAGGATTCTTAATGCAGGTATATTAACTCTTAAAACGTATTGTGACATATCTGATGACATTTTTAAAAGACTTTCATTATATCTACTAGGTCATAAAACACTTTCATTCCCGGACAGGTTCTGAGGTTTGCAATTCCTTTGTGTTTCCTTGAAGAAAAATAACTTTTGCACATTATTTTCATTATAAAGCAAAAAGAAGGCCAATGGACCATGGAAACTACTTGCAGTGTGAAATTAAGGAGTGACGTTTGATCCATAGGGGAATGCCAAAGTCTGTTTATTCCACAGTCTCATTTACACCCTAATTGTTATGTACAAACTCTGTATTTTATCTGCTGTGTCTTCCATGAAAACTGTGTGCATGTATAAAATGCTGTTGTTTTCACAAAGCTCCTTCTTTTTGTCTTGTCAAAAAACAACTAATAAACAAGCAACAAACCAGCTATAATTCCAGTCAGCCAGGCTCTTTCATGGCATGAAATGATAAGGCATCCTGACATAAGTTAACAAATACAAATAAAGCGTACAGAGAGGCTATATCTAGACAAATAAACTGAACAGGAGAAGGGTACAGTTCTTGAAAAGGAATTGTTTGTACTGCTAAATTGTTGGTATGATCCCTGGCAGAGCATTGGTCAGATGGAACGCTCTAGACAACCTGGAGCAAGCGTGGACATGGCCAGGAACATCTTGGACAGCCCTGCTCTGTGGAGTAAGAGAATTTAGAGACACAGATGTGCTCTGCTACTGCGGTCTCAGGGGCAAAGAATAGTCACTGATCTGGTTATTTATTAATGTAGACACCACAAATTGCTAGACTGGGCTTTCCTTGCAGTGGGAGTTTCATGCCAGTGAAAGAAAAAGATTTGCTAGCAAATCTTTACTAGCGAGCAGTTAGCTGGCTCAGGTTCTGTCGCAGATTCTGTTTAAACGTATCTGTAATACTTTCAGTGTTTTTCAGTGTTTACCTTCACAGCAATTCCATCAGGCAAACAAATACTGTTAAATGCATTTTGCAGACAGAGAACTGTGGCACAACAGTGTTAATAGCTGTGATAACTGAGCAAGTTAGGAGAGAATAACAGGCAATCCCATGACAGCTGTCCCGTAGTTTCCACAGCAACTGCACACGAGTCCGCTCTTGCTGTGCAGAGGTGAGGCAGTTTGCAAGGGCACTGCTCGTGCTGCACCCTGAGCTCTCTGAGCCCTGCAGCAGCGCAGGTCAGAGGAGCGCTGATCCTCTCCCTGCATCTGGAACTTCCTAATTGCAATCTGGATGGTAGATAATAAACTGAGAATCAGTAACAAACAACTATGACTCAGCAAATAAAAAGTTTCTTAAACTGCCAGCTTTAACTAAAGAAAATATAGCTAAATTGAGTGCAGGGACTGAGAAGCTTACCTATAATTGCACGGTGGTTTCAGTTGACGGCATTGGTCTTACAAAGAAAACACTTAACATGCAGGCAGAAGTCATGCCCACTGTGCGAGATGATTAAGCTCAAGTGAACCATAGAGCAGAACCAAGCTTCTATTTTTTGTTTTGTTTTGTTTTTCCATAGTAACTTGCCAAAGTTAGTGGATTTGGCTAGTATTGGATTTGAATTCTCAGGATGAACAATCAGGCAGCCTCACTGCAGAGCAAGCAGCATTTCGGGCTAGCTGCTCCCTTCTCACAGTGCATTTTTTCTCCAGTTTTCTCCGTGAGAACCCAGGCTCTTTCCTATGGCTTCCACACTGGCTTTGGAAGGAAATCTCCACTCCTGGCTGCACTTGAAGGGGTTTGGTGCATTTGTAACTATTTGTTGTTCTCTTTGATAAACACAGACATTTCAATCTACGCTTGCTTCTGCTCTGCTGGGATGACTCAAAGAACCAAGACCAAATATATTCTGCATTTGTTTGATATTGCTACGTACTTTATCACCTTTTCCGAATGGGCCACTTCTTCAGTAGTCTTTCCGTTCACATCCACTGTTCCATATCTAAAGCAAATTACACTCTTATATTCATTTTGCATGGCTTCTGCCTTCAATATTTGACACATTTTAGTGCATTGCATTTGTTTCACATCTTAGAAAAAAATGTTCACATAAAAGTCTTAATTGCTGTAGCAGTGACTAAACAAATAATGTATTTCTTCAGAGTTATCTTAAGTGTAACTTAATATTTTAACAACACATAAATAAACTACTTTTCTTTTTTATACAGAAATAACTTTACCCAAAATTTCACCATCGCCACTTTTGCTTAAGAATGGAAAAACATAATAAAATGTCCAGCATCTCTTCACAGATTTAAAGTTAGGCTACAAATACTCAAACCCAGATGAATGAATGAATAAATAAATTAATAAAATCATGTTTAGGATAGAAAAAAAATAACACTTTAAACATGCATAAAATGTAAAAGGAATGAATGGATTAGAATTCCAGTTATAAAGATTCTCTCTTTTCCTATGTCAGCATGGGGATTTTATATACCGCAAAAAGTGTTTTATTCTTAAGGAAAGGATGAATGGATATCTGTAATGGTTCATATGACCCCATGTCTCTCATTTTCAAATGCCTATCCAAAAGCATTTACATAAGCACTTTCCCCATTCACATCCATCTCCTGTGCTTCCAAAGCTTTTCTTATGCTTTTCTGGAATTCATGTGAATAAAAAGCATAACTTTACTCATAATTCACAGAATAAATTACCATCAATGAACATAATAGTATTTTAATAGTATTCCATATTATTCTATCTATACTTAATAGAGCTTAACAGCTTGTTCACTTTTGATAGTCACTGGTTTGTGAGGCAGACATCTCCATTGGGTTGTTTGCAATGATATCTAGATATATTTTCCAAACAAAGGCTACTTACCACTGATATTTGAGAAAGGTAAAATCTTCAGAAAGCTAAGGATATGACTTAAACATGCCTTAAGTATTCAGTGAGTGCTAAGAATGTTGTAGTAGACTTAAGATGAACGTAAGGATGAACTTGCCCTTATCCGTAATCCGTCTGAAAAACTTGAATACATTGATGTATGATCTTAACCAGGACCCAGCAAAGACTAGCTGCTGTAATCCTATATATACACATATATATATATGCGTGTGTCTTCTAATATGTGTTTGCAAATAAGAAGGTGAACATAATGCTTAATCACTGTAATATTTTACACTGAAACACACACGAAGAAGCACTAGGAGTGAGGAAGTTTTCCTTTTCAAATAGAAGATGACTCTTGATTTGTTTGGTATCACTGTCATTTCCAAAGAAGGAGGGCCTTCTAATTCAGTGAAAATGTCAAACTTACCAGAAACTTTCCAGAAAACAGTTTAATTTTTTTCTGCATAATCCCTCAATTTTTACTTCATAATCTTTCTCTCAGTTTGACTCAATTGACTCAAAAGTCAAACTATGACTTCCTCTTTAGTGCCATATAGTAACAGGCTCAGGTGAGTATTTGATTATTTGGTTCTTCTCATTAAAATGAAAAGTCTAATCATCTCCTATAAAACTAGAGATCTATCACTGATACAACTTTTATAGAATTATACAAAAAATTTAGAATAGATCTTGTTCAGGATTTCCATGTACATTTTTTTTTCTTTTTCTTTTCATACGGAGATGTCAAGTAATTTTATGGCACTGAGGTTCATATACTGACAACCTGAATAAGAAGTCATTTTTAACTATCATAACTTTTCCTATTTTTTTTTCATTTTTTTCTTTTTTTTTTTCTTTTTTTTTTAATGGAATGTAAATATTTATCTTACAGTAAAGAAAGCTCTTGTCTTAGGTGAAATTGTTTATTTTGTGTCGGGAAGGTACATGACCAATGTGGCATTTCTGGTCATTGTTTTGTAAGTATGAATTGAATGGAAAAAGATTCTTCCATTCATGAACTGGAAGTTACTATAAAAAACTGAAACAGTTGCAGGTTGGCATGTGGAAAGATTTTATAACCTACAACAAAAATATTGTAGGTTTTTTTTTTTTTTTTTTTAATCTAGTGTTTAGACTATGTTTCATTACTAACTGTAAGATCCATAACTTAGGTCAAAATGATTCATAAAATGGATATTTATAGTTAGTAATGGTTGGTTATATTCATAAAATTGTTAGGTTAAAATGACTCATAATGTAATATTTTGCACATCTGAGCAAAAGATTTGAATAATTCTTTATTAACTCAGCATGATGAAAATGTAGGATCTTCTGAAAAGAGTAGTTTAATCATACTTCCTATGACCTTAAAAGGTATATTGAGGTGCATTTATGAGATTAAGAATAATGAAACAAAAAAGGAAGTCTCTTTAGTAAATACACTTCTAATATTTTAGAAGATTTCCTCTGATGTCCAGCAGTTTTCTCTAGCAACAGAAAAACTTTTTCTCTGGCTCAGTTTTTATTTTTCTTTTTTAAAAAAGAAGAAATAACACATGTTTTACTTATATTCCAGAATTTAAAATGGTGTAGTCAAGAACTATTTTCATGTTTTGCAAAATAGTTATTTCCATAATTTGTATATCCCTAAGACAATATATGCAAAGACATTTTCTTGTACTTCTTCAGAGTTATCTTTTTTTTTTACCTTTACCATCAAGTATGCTTACAAATAAAACTGTGCCCAATTTGCACAATCAACATAAATTCCATTTAAAGTGAAAAAATGATAACTTTTTTGTACGTCTTCATACTTATGAATATTGGTTCAAGGAATAAAAGATATCATTTTTCTTTCTGGAATGTAGCAAAACATTTGAAATTATCCAAAATGAAGTACTATATGCTGAGAAGATATCATCACAAAAGTAAAATCATTTTTTTCACTTGGTAAATTTGTTATGTACAATATCTGCTATTGCTTTCTTTAATTAAACATAAATAAACTATCCATGTTTGTAAAACTGTTGTACTGATGTAAGGAACCTAGATCAAGCTTATCATTGTGATTTTTCCTTAACAGTTTATGTAAGCATATATGGATCTATACCAAAATTTACACACAAATTAGTTTATTTTCTTGGCCATAGAATACGTAGTCTGCTCCTGAAAGATGAACTGTGTGATTACACCTATACTCAGCTATCCTACAGTATTACAGATATAGATATAGAAGGGGAAGTGGGAATCCATTTGTACCACATCTTAATCTAAGCTGCAAACTTTTTATTCAGGTTGTAAATGAAAAAAAAAAAAAAAAACAAGGTGGAATTCCATGTTGGTGCAGCAGTTAGACACTTCATGCAGAAGCAAATTTGATAGGAATATTTACTGTGAGTGAGTCAGTGTGAAGCACCACATAGGGTTTTCACAGTCCTCTTTCTGATTACAATCACACCTTAATGATTTCTATCCCTTATTGATGTGCTATGCTGACTGATTTATCCACTACCCCTGGAAACAGCACAATAAATAAATGCTTGGCATGCATTATTTTTTCACTTCTTATTGGGTATTGCCACCAGGAGTACATATACAGTTGTTTATATTTCCCTGATGAGTGTGCTGTTCCACTCCTTTCTGTCCTTGACGATTTTTATAACTGTCAATTCCCCCAACCAAAGGAGAATTAAGACTCTCATGAGAAAGAAAAAAAAAAACAAAAACAAAACAAAAAACCACACACCTCATTTAGGGTTTTGTTTAACAGCATTACACTATTCTGTATCTTTCATTTTATTTTTTCCCCGTTGGTAGAACAAAGCCTTTTAAGTGCTGCCATGGTGCCATGGTGCCATGGGATTCATATTCAGAAATTTCCTTTTGAATTGCAGTTTCATGTCTTAACACCTGCCTCACACACAGCTCCTCTTTGTTAAGATGGGGAGTTACAACAGCCAGTGGATCAAAAGAAAGCACAGCAGCAGCAGAGGCAGTTTTTTTAATGGATGAAAAATCTGGGGTCAAACTCAGGTGTGACAAAAAGGAAAGAAAAACCTGTGTGTCCTTAGTAGAATTATATCTGCTTCAAATGTCCACCTTGTTTACCTGAAATAGTATCTACATTCATAGCTAATCATTGAAAACATGTGTCAAGAAATGCTAAATTAATAGTCATGTTAATGAATAGACAAAAAATAAAAATAATCAGGAAAAGGAGAGTTTAAATGCCACTATTTGTAATGAAGTTCAGTCATGCTTTCTACTGCACACATCAATAAATTCAAGAATATTTGCATCAAACTTTTTGTTTGTTTTGTATCTCTCAGCATGAGAAGTCTTTAAGTGAGAAGAAAGCTTTTCCTGCCATTCTGATTTATAATAAAAAGATGTAAAAACGGTGAAAAAAGCATTACAATACAGCAAATTTCAAAATGACCGCAGGTACAATGTACAAGCATAATTTCTGGGAACAAGAAATTTCTTGCTTTATATTAATGACTTGGTAGGGGGCCCAAAATTCTTTTTTGCTATGTTAAGAGTAGAAAATCCAGTCGAATTATTGAAGTCTTTTTATTAATTTCCTCAAAATTTTGCATTCTTCTTTATTGTTTGGTTCTGGTTTAATGCCTCTTCTTTTCTGCAATGATTTTAGTATTTTGAAGCTTTTGCTTAAATATTTTTTTTATATGGCCATTCAGGGATATACGGGAAATAAGTATACGATATATTGCATGTACATATGATATCAAAGATGAGATAAGTCAATATTTAGGAACAGTTCCTTTCCGAAGATCCAGTTAATAGCTAAAGCAAATTATTTTTAAATCAGTGTGAACATTTAAAGATATCTTATAAACTGAGAGTTATTTTAACTCATACAAATTGAAACAGAATGCTAGTGGTCATGTATTTTAGTATTTTGAATCTTATATACTGCTGGCTTCAGCAGCAAGCACTTAATAGTAAGTTGAGATTTTAGAAAACATATGACTGATATTTATAAAAAAAAAAAAAAAAATGAAATGTGTCAGGTGAAATACGTTAGGTACAGCTGAATCTGTCCTTGGGCAGGAAATTTGATTATGCGACCTTTCAAAAACCTTTCCAGGTCCGTTTTATTTTGTACTACAAATCCTGAGGTAATCATATCCAGTTTTCTAAGAGAATGCTAGGAAATAATGAGAAGGATCAATGTGCTGTAGGATACACAGTAGTATCAATTACAGTGTCTAGCCTTCAGTTTAGCATGTGCTGGCACGGATCTCTGAAGGGTTTTAACCTCCCCATTAGCCAGCTACTATCCTGCCATGTGACAGAGCCACATGGCTGTTGGACTGAGATGATATGAATAATGACAAATAGAGCAAAAAAAGTCTTTCAGCTATCTGTTGTAATTTGAGGGAATTTTAGCAAAAATCATAAAGTATTAGCTTGTCTTCTTCCCATATTACATTAAATGTGCCAACAATGCAGTTATTCAACTTTCTGAGAAGTGAAACGGGTGTTTTCATTGCCTCAGCCCAAGGCCCGCTGGCTGACAGAAAGAGTTTGTAATACTACCGTCTATGAGCTGCAAATCCTGGACAGTTTGATATTTCATCATTAATTAAGCTGGAATTTCAAATACTTTGACAAAAATGATGCATACAGAAGGTCATCCTAGATGAAACACGCCACTAAAAATCTCCATCATTTTCCATACTTCATCAGGGGATTCCAAGCTGTAAATGCGCTTTCAAGATAGTTCAAAATGAACAGGAAAGGGCATTTCAGAAGAAAGAATGACCCAAGCAACTAGCATGTATAATGAAATAAAGGCCATTCTAGGATTATACTGACCTTATGCTAGCCTACTTTCATGAGATTAAACTAGAGAAAAACTCTTAATTGACAATATTTTCAGAAGTCATTTTTAATAGCTGATTAATAAATAAATAATAAATCTTAACAATCAAAACATTTTGTTTATAGTCATCCAAATCCACACCAAATATCTCATGGTCACCTCTAAATGTTGTATATTGTTTAATTGTGTATAATTATTTAGCTATACAAAAATTAGTAATTTCTTACCAGCAATCTGTAATGGAATAATGGAATAATACACATTTGAATCCAGAAAAACAGGCAAGCCTTCACATTCTTTTAATTATGAAATTTGAGTTTGTTAGAGACCACCGCTTCCAAAAAAAATGATCCTCAGTAGACAAACATTGAGTTATTTTAGTAAAAAATGTGTATCTTCAGTCTCATGGAAAGATTGGATATCTAGAACGGAAATATCAACAACCACTTGATTTATTTGAAAATGCTGTCTGCAGTACTCCTGGGATTCTCAATTTGTCAAGAAAGCATACATCTTTGAAAAGGCTTCACCCTGTAGTTTTCCTGCAGTTAGGAAGCCTTCCTTCTTACTATATGGGCTGACATTGACTCAAGAAAACGTAGTTCATGGAAAATGCTATGCTCAGGAAACTGCATTGTTTTGGAAACAAAATGACAAGTTCAGAAGAATCCTTGTACTCTTTCTTCACTATAGAAGTGAAGGCCCTCCACTTTAAAAAGTTCTGCATGTATGTTTAAATAAATTAGACAAGTGGTTGGAATAGTTGTCTTTACATTTAAAGCTAAATCTGTGTCCATGTTACCTGCATATCACCTGTTACATCACTGCATTTCGCCATGCCATAGCTTATCTGGACAGTAGCATTGCAACCGTTTTAAATGAGTTTTTCATTCACAGATAATGGCATACAAACTGGAAAGCTTCTTGGAAGCACTAGGGATATTACTGTTAATAGCAATTTGTTTGCTTCTTAAGTTGTTAATAGGCAATGCAGGTATTTAATTCCTTCTTTTCAGAGTATTACATATTCCTCTGAGCTATATTTTGATTAGAGAGACCTCTTCTGCTCTCCCACTGACATGAGTGAAATGCACATGCAAGGATAGTGTCATAATTTGCCTGCTTCCGTCAGAAGATGGAATGAACATCCAAGCCTTTATGCTGGACCATTCAGTAGGTGACTGCTGTTGCTAAGAGCAGGGAACTAGGAAAAGCTGCCCATGGTATCCACCCTGATTTCTGCTGTGCAAAAAGAGCACTGCATTACCCCTTTTTGATCCATTCACGCTCTGTACTGCACTCCCCAGAAGAGCCTCATGTCTGCTCTGCATCTCCTACCAGCTCCTGAAGAAGTTGCTCAGCAAGGCAACTTGTTCCATCACCTGGCTTTTCTGCCCACCTCAGCAGCGGTGGAGGAGCCCAGCCTCAGGAGCCCAGGTGGAGAGCTGCAGCTTTTATTGCCAGCAGAGGGGAAGGCCTTGTGCTCCTTATGTATGAGAAGTATAGAGAAGTATGGAAGAAAGGAGAACAGGCTCTCAGAGTTTTGTGGTGGCTCTGAGTACCATGGATATACATACTTTGTGGTCACCAGGAAGGCTATTACTATAGCTATGAAAACCTCTTTTTGCTTCAGAGAAAAGCAGAATGACTGAGGGTCTGTGTCAAAAAACATTTACCTTTGTTTTAGTTTTCACAAGAAGACTGTTCCCCTCAGGTTTACCACATTTGCGGTGAGAAAAAAATCTACAGATCTGGCGGTAAAAATACTTCTATCTATACAGCAGTCTATGTATAGATTTTCTGGCTTGTGTTCTGGCGTGTGTGTTACGGTCATGAGGTTTTCAAACCTGTAACAAATGCTTCACTGAATCACCTGAAGTTTCAGTGTGTTATTGTTTTCGAATGCTGTCATAATGATTCATTACTGTATTTGTGCCTCTGATACAGCAATTCCCTGGAGGTGCTTCCTGACCTTCTGTCACTGTATCGCTTTCTCTTTGTTAAGAGAGTGATCAGAGCTTAACAATTTGAAATGCCAGTCTAGTATTTAGTTTTGTAATTGGCAGCATTCTCAACGTGCCCAAGGGCTTTCAGTTTGTTTTGCTTAAAAATACACTAATTGATTTCTTAGTTTCTTGCACACAATTCTACTGCACACTGTAAACGTAGCGTCTCCAACACATTTTAAGGTATGCCGAGCAAGTAACTTACAAATACCACTCCACTGAAAGAGTCATCCCAGACTGTGTCTCTTTCTATACTCACATCCAGGTTACGTGTAACAGAATAGCAGGATAAAATTTAAAGGAATATGATAAATAATTAGGTATGTAAATGCAAGTTTTAAGCTACTAACAGTCTGTTTCACAAGGTAAAACAAGTCGTTTTCCTAAATGTTTGAACTAAATTAAATTTAATTGTTCATTTATCTGAAGTATAGATGAAAAGAAAGTACTGTAAATTACAAATGTTTCCCACTGCTAAGTAAACACATCAGTAATTATTTCAAGAGTTTTGATTTGCAAAATAGTTTGTTTCACATCAAAAAAAATTATCTATTCAGATTCTCAAGCTTTTCAGATTTTATCAGATAAACATTTTTTAAAAGTCAGAATTAAAAAAGGAAAACTATTACTATTGATGTGCTCAAATTGTCTCTGTATTTTGCATGCCTTTTACTTTGATTCTTATATCCATTTTTATTACATATTTGAATGTTAATTTTTCTTGATTGTTTTCCTTGAACACTATAAAAAGTACAGAAAGTACTTTATATTTGAATGCTTCTTTGTTCTGTCAGATAAGTGCTAGTTAATTCCTATAGTTATAATAAATATCTATATTCTGAAATGCTTACTTTTTGCTTACTTGTTACTCTTCCAAACATAACTGTGAAAATCCCTAAGTTTTCAGAATTCAGGTGATGTTAATTGGCATAAGCTCACTGAAGTTCACTGTGGTACACATCCTAGTTGTTGACTTTTGCGTCTAGATTTACTATCTCATTTTGTTTTGTATGGTCTAGGTCTATACATGTCAGACCTATTAAGACTCATAATATAGTTTATGGATGAGCCTTTTTCTCATACGTGAAAAGGGCAGCACAGACACATCCAGCAGCTTGAAACTGTTAGTCAGAGGCTCAGTGGATCCTTTCAGTACATTTCAGTTGCTGGAAAGGTTCTAATGAGTGTTGACCTTGACTGCAGAATAACCTTCTTAAAGCACAGATTTGATCGAACAATTAATTATGGATTGAAGCTTTGTTTAAATTGTATGGAAGAAATAAAAATGCCTTGCTGTCCCCTGCCCACTCTCCATTTATGCTTGGCATATTTTTCCACAACAGATTAATAATTCCCAAAGTTATTTACTCTTTGTACGATATGACTTCCTCTGTAGAGGTAATAAAGATGTCTTTCTTTATCATTTTTAAGTCTTATTGTCAACAGTATGGATCTGAGAATTTTATTCATTTAAGAAAATTATTAAATTTTGATAAAACCAATAAATTTGCAAAAGTAGTATTCCAACAAGATAAACCTCCTACATTTTTCATCAGTTTGTGATATAAATGAGGGTGCAAGAGACCATGTACTTTTAAGTTTAAACTTCTGCAGCTGACCACAACTGATCATATAAAATACTATTTGTAATTTTGGTTGTACATACGTACACAGATGGCCTGGTCTACCTATTTGAAGTGGTCTTCTTGCTCAGGGTAGATGAAGTAAGAGACTGCAGAATGAAGATAAATAAGAAATGAAAAGTCCCTGGAATTATTTATAATTTTGCCAGAATGCACTGAATTATTTAATTACACTTTGCATTTTACTATATCTGCTTTGTTTGGCAATAATAAGAGCAGTAATAATAATTGTAATAACAGAAATCTTAATATTAGCAGTTGTACTAAAAAGCTTAATAGCAAATTGCTTAGAATTAACCGGGGCTTGTAGAGATGTGCCTCAGGAACCAAACGCACAGAGAATCCATATTTGTGCATCACGTTTCCTGAGCACATGATGGAAGCAGTGAGATAAACTGAAGCCGACTAAACAAAGCCATGTGATAGCTGCTGCAGGCATTTTGCCTGCAGGATGGGGATGCAGGGAGAATGCCTCTAGGAATATTAGACAAGCGTGGTCAGAAACAACTAATACTTCACACTTTTAAATGGAAGCAGCATATGCTTCCCTTACAGAGGCTTCACAGTCTAACAAGGGCAAAAAAAATAGCAGTGCATTGGTTAACAACTACAGAAAACCAGAGCATGTGGAAGTTCATTTCCTAGTTTCTCACGGTTCAAGATTATTCTTAATTACAATACTGTTCAAATAAACTTATATGTTACTTCAAACATAATGGTAGAGGGCTTTGAGATACTCCACAAATAACTCGCAAAACTACTTCAAACATAAAGCAAGTAAGAAGCTTCGAAGTTTCCCAGTACTTATTCGACACTGCAAATTGTAAAATTATGTTTTGCTTGGAAGAACTTCCAAATGCTCCCAGAAGTCCTCAGCTGTCAGGGAACTCCTTACTGGCCAGAACGCTGAGAGGCTTAAACTGCCTGAGGAGCAAGCAGGCCAGGGATGTGGTACCTTGCTGGCATCAGGCATCCTGGAGACTGATGGGTGTCTCAGAGCAGAAATCTCCAAGTCTAAACTTAATAGAGAGTCAGAGCCTCGAACCTGAAAACTGGGGCCCAAGTTTTGCGTCTTTCAGTCAGTAGGCAGGAACTTCAGAGCTGCCAAAGGAACAGAGAGGAATGAAGCTAGTTTCAAAAAAACAACCAACAAGCAAGCAAACAAAATCTAGCTAACCAGGCAAACCTCAAATTGAAATTGCTTTTTCTTTTTTTGTTAGAATTTCATTGAAATTGACGTTTTTCACAGATTGCTGAAATTTGCTATTGCTCTTTACCATTCCTTCTAGGGCAA
>VZSV01000146.1:1218481-1240846 GCA_013398735.1 Nothocercus julius | reverse complement strand
AGGATGATCAGGGGCCTGGAACATCTGCCCTATGAGGAAAGGCTGAGAGAGCTGGGCCTGTTCAGCCTGGAGAAGAGAAGGCTGAGAGGAGACCTCATTAGTGTCTCTAAGTACCTCAAGGGAGGCAGTGAGGAGAATGGGGCTGGCCTCTTTTCATTGGTGGCCAGCGACAGAACTAGAGGAAACGGCCACAAACTGAAGCACCTAAAGTTCCACAGGAACTTTAGGAGAAATTTCTTGACCGTGAGGGTGACAGAGCACTGGAAGAGGCTGCCCAGGGAGGTTGTGGAGTCTCCTTCTCTGGAGATCTTCAAGACCCTCTTGGACGTAGTCCTGAGCCACCTGCTGTAGGTGACCCTGCGTGTGTAGGGGGGTTGGACTAGATGATCTCTAGAGATCCCTTCCAACCTTAAGCATTCTATGGTTCTATGATTCTATGATTCCTGTGAACCTTTAAATGCTCCCTTAATTTAGTAATATTGTGCATACAGGACCATGGATCAAAGTTGCTCTTCCCTGACAGCTGCCTTATTGACCTTTTGCCAGTGGGTCTTTTAAAGTCACTCAGGCCTCAAGGCCGCTTTAGCTTGGAGGTGATCCACAGTGCAGTATGTTCCTCTGAAATTGAGAAAGTCATCTAGTTTGCAAAATATGAAGCTTAGAACCATCTCAACAGGCCACCAGGTCTCCTGTGACCTCTATATAAGAAAGGAATTACAGGCAGAACACTTAGTTTAAACAAAATATGTAAAGCTCATGCACAGAAAAGGCACTTGTGGAATCAGATTTCAGGCACAGTTTCCCCAACTTTTTCTGGTATAGGCAGCTACAGGTGTGCTGCATGTCTGGGTGAGGATAATCCTCTTTTCTTTCACGTGTCTACTTTCCCCAGTCCTACAAACTTGGATCCTGGTCGAAAGACCTATTTTTCCATCAGTTTTTTACTCTGTCTGTGAAACCCAGCAATATGTGTCTCATTTCTTTCCATATCTCTAACATGTGGGGTACTCTGTCCTTCCCAACCTCCTGTGCCCCACTTTGCACATATATCAAGGCCCCATGCCCTTCACATCATCTCTTGTTTGTGCTTTGTTGTGCTTGTTGTGCCTTTATCTGCTTTGGCATTGTTCCATGGATTGTTCCATGGATTCAGGGCCAAGGAGAAAGTGGGAGAACTGACTAGATTCCTGCAGAACATTTTGGGAATGTAAATTAGAAAATCTCAACCTGCTTCTACATAAACCAGTATTTGCCACTTTTCTGCAAAGCAGCATTTAAAGGGTAGAGAGTGTGACAAGGTTAAGAAATGTCTGTGTTGTTTCCTGACAAGTTGACCAGTGGCAATATACTTTTGTTTTTCCCAAAAATACTTTTGTTTTTTGTTTTTTTACTAGGCTTCACATAAAAAGATTTAACTCTATTTGTTGTAGAATGCCTTAAGCTAATACCAAGTGATTAGATTTATAGGAGATAAAATAAAAAACGATGCTAACCAGTGTGCTGTATATATTATGCAAGGTCTCAGTTGTGGGTTCGACAATATGGAATGAGAAAAGAAACAAAATGCCTTGAACTGCTTATTTTATTTATTAGGCTTTGTATATCTATTTTATATATACATATATAATAGATATATACTGAGATGAGATGAGGTGAAATAATATCTGTATAGATGAAGAGCTGTGTCTGCTCGAAGTTACTACCAAACATAAATCTTTAGGGAGTTCTCTGATGGCTGTTCCCCCTTCTCTTCTAATAATATTTCCTTGAAATCATGCCAGCTGTAAGTTCTGGTAAGGCAGAGCTCTGAATTACTTACTATTGTTCATTACTTAACATTTTTATGTAGCTTCAAAGATGTGCATTTAACAGTGAAGAGAGAAAATATATGGCCCTTGCCCAAAAGAGACCAACTTTCACAATGAAGTAGAAAGAAATGGTGCATGTAGTTAAGAGTAGAACTGAATTACTTACTGGCAATTTCTTATATGGTCCAGTATTTCTTTAAAGAAATAAGGAAGTTTAAACAGCTTTCAGGGGAATTAATACATTGCAAACATGAAAGCTGAAACATTGAGGGGCAGGAAGAATTTTTGAGTTCTTTATATAACTTTCCACATTGATACACTATTAAAGCTTCACCTAGAATCAAAAAGGTTGATCTTACTGTTTGAAATAAAGGACTAACTACTAAAGGCAGACTTTTTCAGAGGTGTGGATTAACCAGTGATTTGTTAATGATGTTGGACTGGAAGGTTCTATCTTGTTGTTACATATGGTATATTAATGATAAGCAAGAATGACAGTTTTCCTTTACTTAGAGGATTGTGTGATTGTCCGTGATTGTCGTAAAGTAAACCATTCACTCATTGATGTTTGTGAGAGTAGTAATTTTCTTCTAAATTATTAATTGTCAGGTGGTCTTGATCTGGTCTCAAAGACAGATGAATTGTGCATATAAATGGATGGAAGGAGTAGCCACATGCTGCTAAAGCTTGGGTCTAATACAGGAGATGGCTAAAGGCAGTGTGTTGGAGGGAAAATATATACATGGCTGAAAGCTAGGTAAGATGAAGTACGTCCAGACATAATCTTTGGAACAGTAAGGAAGCAAACTGACAGACCTCAAAATAAAAATGTGTGGACATGTGAGGGTAGGTAGATCCTATCCACAGGATCCAGAACAGGACCAAAGGAATCTGATGATCTGTTACTACATCCATGACCTACATGTAGTTCTGTGTGCCTGCAGATACGTAAAAGTTTAGTTGTACTTCTATCTATAAATATTCATGCATCTATTTATCTTCAGACATGAGAAGCATTACACTCATATTCAGTGTCTATATCATATTTTCACATGTGTCTCTGAATCAGTGATTGCCAAAGAATATGACAGAATAAATGACTTTAGCAATAGAAATAGCATGAATTGTGAGCCTAGCTGTGAGTAGAAAACTATTAATTATAACCATGTGCTACACAGTGCTTTATGCATACATCAGTTCTCAATGGACTAATGCATATAAACCCAGAGCAATGTTAAATTTCTAGAACAGAACACTTGACTTGTTCACTGACTACTTTTCATTTTCCTTGATTGATTTTCCTTGGATTCAATTCTTCTTCCTTTTTTTTTTTTTTTTTTTTCACCATGGTGGCCTGTGTATTACTAGTCTTCTTCTCAGTGGTTTGTTAATCTCTGTATGAAATTCAGACCTTCACCCTCTTTTTGTTGTTGCTTGTATTTCTTCTACTTTATGCTCTTCTTGCAAAATCCTGTCACCTCTTACTTTCTCTAGACATACCCAATTGTTTCCCAAAAGGGGTGAGATCCCTCTGTCTTTCAAAATATATACTATTGATCAAGTCATTCTTTTTGACCTTTTTCATAACACACACATTGTGAGTTACAAAAAAAAAGCCAAAAACACCCAAAAAAACAAATCAGAGAGCAAATTTATCTAAGATATCATCAACCTTTGTGTTTTTTATGTTTTGTGTATGATGGACCGAAAAAGAAAAAATCGGTTAATATTTTTTGATGAAAAGACCCTACATTTATTTTCTTTGTATCTTAATATAATTTTAGTAAGTTATGTACAAAATGTTGTCATTTGCTCTGCTGAGCAGCCTCCATTAGTAATTTTATTTCAAAGACCTGCAGAATTGTTTTCCCTTACAGTTCCCTGAAGTAGAAAGGCTCCACTGTTGGAGTTTCTTCAGGCTTCTTTTTTTTTCCAGTGCTGCAGACACTTTCCAGTGCTGCTGTGGACATGGGAGATGCATGCAGTATTTCCTGTTTGAATACTGTATTCTCATTTTAATTTTACATTTTGCACTGGTACATTTTGAAAACACTGCTTTTAAAAGATTTTCTAAGCTATTCCCACTGTATATACTGTGTGATTTCATGTTTGTTTGTTTGACAGGTATTAAATTTGCCTGAAGAGGACCTGGGGAAAAGGGAATGTGGAAAGACAGCAACATCTTCCTGTACTAAACAATTCAGATTGAAACTGATGAGCAGCTTGGCCTAAAATGCAGGGTTATTTTTCAAATATTTTAAACATTGCTTAAGTTAAATAGTTCATTTTGGGAATGCTGACACATTTTGTTAGAACAGTTCAGAAAAAAAGTTATTGACTTTTCCATTCAAAATGTTCTTCATTTAAAAGATTTTTTAAATGTTTAATTCAAAAAGGGTACATGGTAATTAACTTGGAATAACTTAGTTTTATTCCAAATTAATATTAATGTTTCTTTGTTTTGCTGTGTTCCTACTTTTTACTTGGAACCTCCTAATTCTTATCCAAAAATTACCAGGAAAAAAAATGATTCAACCTATTTTTTTTGAAGAGTTTGAATTTGATCATGGATCATATATGAATGTTCTTTCCCAGTGTTATTTGAGACTCAAATAGCAAATATTCTCAAACAGTGAGATCTTCTTAGGCAAACATCTCCCAGTGCTTTGTTGTTTGTTTTAAGTCCAGTAGATAGAGGTATCACTGGGACCTACTGTTGACATAATCAGAAATTCCCTTTGATGCTAATGGTGAGGTCTATTGATGGTGTTATACCCAGGTTTAAAACATCTAAGTATCCTGGAGATATAGACTTAAATCCCAGTAGGACTGAGTCAATCTTTAACCTTCAAAGGTAGATAAATCAATTACCCCTGTGTGATGTTTTGTTTAGACTTCTAAAATGGCAGTCTTTTCTGCTCAGTCCGGAGAGTGACATCCCAGTGGCCCTGTTCCTGAAAAAAAGGAGTTGCTTTTATAAACATGGTTAGCATCTTTCCAGATTTATGCAGTGCTTTGGGAGAGGCAAATGAAGTATTTATAAGATACCTTGGAGTAAAAGATCCTCAATCAAATATAAAATATGATTTCAGTGTATTTACATAATCTTCACAATTAACTAATATTCTGGAGCCCAGATATAATAAAAAACTAAGACCTATTTTATTTTTGAATTATGTTTTTTGCTTTCAGATAATATGTATTTTTTATTATATGTATTTATCTGATAATGATCAGCTAATCAAGAAGTCTAGTAAGAGAGGGAAATAAAGTTCTGAATGATTGCTGAAATATAAAAGATTTTAATAAATAAACTTTTAAACTGTCAAAGACATGCTTCTGCCTATGTCCTGAATTTTTCCTCTTTCTGAGAGATGATACCTTGAAGTTCATCCAGGCTGTTTTCAGAAGTGCTATTTTGCAATTAAAATAGTATTTTTAAACTTCACATCAGAAAATGAAAAAAAAAAATTTAAAAACTACTACTGAGTATGAAATAATACCCTAAATTTGAACGAGTTCAGACTTCTGTAAATCTGGAATGTGTGGGATATTTTTCATCTTTAGATCCTTTTCTAACAATAATTAATGTACTTAAACTCAAGGAGTAACAAAATCTTCATTTTTATATGTCATCTCTTTAAGGACAAGTGTTTCAAAGAATCAAAGTATGTCCTCTTAGAACTATAAGTATAAAATGCAATATTAATTTTAATAAACTTTACTTACTCAGTAAAGGTTTTAACAAGATTAGTAACCTGCCTAGACAGCTTCCAGACAGATTAGGTTTCACTGGTCTATGTATTTTTTCTAACGTTAATATATGTTCTCTGGATCTAATATTAAATTAATACATTTTAGACAATACAAAGATTCTGCTGGTCAAGGAAATTGGAAACATTTGGAATTCATTCCTATTTCTTCTCAGCAGCTTTTCTTTCTAGTCCCCTGTGCAGACAGTCTCCAGTACAGCACCATCCGAGGCTGTCGTTAAATCCTCAGCGTCTCATTTCCTTAGCAACAGAAGAACTATCCCTGCTCCAGTGTCTGCATCTGAAATCCAGAACAAAACCAGGTAATTTGGTGTTGTTGTTCTACATTTTTTTTTAATTGATTAAGCTGGAGACCTTCTGTATCTGGAAGCAAGTGGTAAGTTTGCAATTATTTAATTATAAATCTGTATTTTACTTGTTGATGTACATGCACACCAGATGGTGGCCTGCTGTATTCATCACCAGATTAGAAGGATATGTACTAGGCTATTTGTAGGCCTGCACATGCTCTTATGAGTTTACTTTGTAAAGTGTAAAGTGTTACAGGGCTTTTAGTGCTGTATTTAATAGAATGAACCTTGAAAAAACTTTATTTTCGATTGTTCAGAGTTTTGACAGGGTGAATATATTCCCCAGGTGAATAAATTAGTTTGAATGCTACTGTTTCCAAACTGTTACCCCTCTCTAGGTTGACAATAACAAGCAATATGTAAGCAATATACAACATACCTGGTTTAGGAATTGTTATTCACAGAACAGACAGCTGTATTTGACTCTGAGTTGTATTTGAAATACATGATAATGTCACCAGAATTCACAAAATTTTTATATATAGAACTACTCACTGTTTCTGCTTGGGATTTACAGACTCCATTTTTGTACTTACTAGCATGTTCTGAACAAAAGCTTTTGCTCCTACCACTGAAAAAAAAAAAAAAAAAGACACAAACAGAAAAAAGTCTTCTGAAATTACCTTTTTTTTCCTTTTTAAGAAAGTCAGTTATTCCTAAAACCAGTAGAAAGCCCAGCTAGCACAGGGAGCTCCCAGGTTAGCAGAGTTTTGACTTTCATTTTAGTAATTATTCATACTTTCTCAGTATATATTTAGGGTCTTATTTGTTGTTGGCATTGATAGTTTGCCTGATGCATTTAAGGAACTTGACTTGGACATGGTATCCATTTTCTTAAAGCAATATATGCATAAAATGTAGCTGATATACTTCTAGAAATTCCTTCAAGTAGTTCTGAATTACTACAGTTTCTCCATATACATAATTTGGTAACAATAACCATGACAATTATAACATAGTTGTGATTGTTGTGTTATTGCCTGAATTAAGCCAAGAAACTGTGCGTTTATGCTTCTGAGAACTGAAATAAACTAAGTAACATTTTGGTATTATGAGCATTCTTGTTTATACATTCATGAGAATGTGCCTAGCCATTTTATTAATGAGACCAGACGTCACTAGGAGGAAGAGATATGGTAGCAAGTGTCAAAGACAACTTTGACAGAGCCAGTATTTTTGCCTTTTTATTAAATCTCTGGTAATGACCCCTAGATATATTTAATAGTTTTGTGCTAACATTTTATATGCCTTACAAGTAATACTGTTTTTTAAATATCTGTAAAAGTTATTTGAGTCAAACTAAACTTTCATTTTTGAGTAATTTTCTAATTAATACTGACTATTAATAAGAAGAATTTAAATAACTTGATTAAAATACAATGCCTATCTAATTAATAGTTAAACCTCTTTTTTGAAGTATTGGATGACAATAGTTATTATCTAAGGGCCTTTTCCAAGTAACATTAGTGCTAGCTGGCCTTTTTTAAAGAAGTTGTGATATTAGAGAGAAAGTGTAAAGATGTGAAAGGCACATAAGTATTTACAGCAAATAAGATAAGGTAAAGTATTATTTTAGTATGTCATCCGTGTTTTAAATATAAGACAAATATACCTTCTTTATACATGAGTGTATTTTAGGCTTAGAATGCAATAAAAATCACACATGGTTCTAACACATCTGCGAAGTGGAGTTAGACAAACCCACCTAGAGGTGTTCGTGCATTTGGGTGTCTATCTAACATGTTTTTCCACAAACAAGTAGGTAGGAAATAAGCATACTCTTGTCTACATGGTATTATCCTAGCAGCAGCATTAAATTGATTGAAGGACAAGTAGGCAATGGAAACAATCTACACTTGTCAGGTTTTTGGCACAGATAACTCTTTTGCATACATAGATATGAAAATTGTAAAAGGAAACAGTGTTAAAGAGGTAAAAAACACATATCTGATTGAGAGCGAGCAACCTCTTGACTGCACATAAATATTTAAAATTGCAAATGGTGCCAGAAACATCAAGATACTAAAAACTTGTTTATGTCCCTACAGTGCAGGGCAGCCCTTTGTGCTCCCCAGTGTAGGCAAGTCTAGTTGTAGAACTTGGTCTGTATTTTAATGACATTAAGCAATTTTCTTAATCTAACCCCGCCATTTAGATAAACTTTCTTTTCTTTAAAATGAGGGTGATTATTTTCTACTATACCAGTGTTGTTTCAGTAACATTAGCAGTGTTTTGATAATGAAATTTTGAGATACTTCAATGATATAATTCTTGAAGCTGTGTAAGCATCTAAGCACCTAGATGGATATTTGCTTATCTGAAAAAAAAAAACTCAAAGTTTTTTGAGAAACAATTTTGCTTATGAGAAGTCAGCTGAGTAGTTAAGACTGAAAAGAGGCAGAGTTTGTTCATTAAGTGCTCTGCCTGGAGAACTAAAGAGGGGAGTTTATCTACATCTTGATTTTCCCTGTCTCAGTGGTATTCATGATAATGTTAACTATTATAATTATCTGTTTAGATGACACACAAACAATCCAACTAAAAAAAAAAATATGCTAGCCAAATCTGCGGTGCATTTTTTACTCCCTGTGTGGGATTACACTGAAAAAGCTGTATGGAGACTTGCATATACATTCATCTATGTTTTCTCCGAGGGAATTCTTATTCGTTATATGCTTTCACAAGTTACATCAGTGAGTATTTACATAAACATGAAAAAAAATCAAAGTCTTTTTTTTTTTTTTTTTCAAAGAGCTGACACTATGAACAATACCATTCAGTAGATGTTTAAAAATAGATAAGATGACAATCTGTTAATCTACACTCAAACTACACATGTGATTTGAGTTTACACGTTGAGCTTTTGTCCAGGGGAGCTGATTTGCTTCCTGATTTCATATGCTGGAGTGTTCTGTGGTTTCTGCAAATATATTTTCATAAATATTTGGTTGTGGAGATTTGAAAGAAAGTAAGATTTATTATAGAATGAACATGCTAAAAAATACTGACTGCAATAGATGCAGCAATATGATAAATTCATGTTTAGAATGATACATGTTTATTACTGATACCATATGTTTGTTACTGATACCATATCCCCATTTTGTCAATTTAGCATCCATATACCTGTACAGATCTTGTTAGTTAGTTTTGAGCCCCAAACTCTGAGGCCTACTTAGCTAAAGCAAATTGATAGAAAAAGAACATAATTGGTTTTACCAATCAAAACCATTTTCCTGGAAAACATGCTTGTGACAAAGAAAAGTAAAATATGTAGTAGCAGTATTTTCTATAATAAGTTGCAAACTTTCAGTCATTTTATAAAAAGACAAACTTTGTAAAGTTAACAAATCAACTGGACAGATGATCAATGTCAAACCTACTGAAAAACTGACCGTGGAAATGGAATGCAAAATAAGATCATGGCCTGTCACTCAAAGTACTGATGACCATGTGTATATTGTGGAGCATGCCTTCAACAAGAGTTGCTGTAAAAGTCACCTTGATATTAAAATCTATTTAATGTGAATTTCATATTGAAGTGTGAAAGATATTTAAGGTTAATAAAGATTTCCAAGGTACATGATGAAGAAGCTGTTATTAGGTATAAATATACCTTTAAATTGACCTTCTGGATCAGCCCAATTATTGGAGCAATTACAAATCATGATAATTCTATAAATCAAAATAGACAAAGATTCATTTTTTTTTCTACAAATGATATTAATTGATGCACGCTATACCTTGGTACAGTTTAGATTGTCAAGCATCTACTATGTCTGTAGGTCCCCTTTGCTCTACCAACATTTTTCTGACATGATGCAACACAAAACAGTGGTTAGATAAAGTTGCTCACATAAGTAAGGTCTGGTTAAGGTCTGGATAGCGTCTTTTTTTCTTTAGGTGCCCTAAGAGAGAATAGAAAAAAAATTATGTTGGAAATGCAGTAATATGTTCCACCCTGTGCATTCTCTGGCAACTTAAATGTAGGCACCATGTTTCTTCTTGCTGTCGTTTTATCTTCGAGGATCTATAATAAATTTTGAAATTGTTTACTTTACAAATTGAGTGAATGTCTTTTGCATGCTTAATAGCATATAGTCATCACATGCTGGCATGCCCACGTTGACATTTCATAGCCAGAAGAATGAATTACACATGTCTTTCCCTTCCTGGGTGCATAGAACATAGCAAAAAGTCCTGTTCTACAACAGAAGGAAGGAATTAAGTTGAGAGATATGTGTTGTGCAGCTCACCATCATTGGCAGTAGAGAATTTAAGGTGCCTGGAAAATGTTAATTAGAACAAAAGAAAAGAAGGCTAATAGCTTCTTCTAGGATAGGTAATTGGTCTGAATTGTGGAGCTGTTTATCTTCTCCTGTAGTCAGGAGATTAGCACGGATTTCTATCACAGGAAAGACTCCAGCTTCTTACAAGATTTAAAACTGTTCTTGTGTTTGCTTGGGTAGGGCACTAGCCTGTAATTTATATAGTTATTCTTTCTCTGCTTACTCACTGAACACTTACATATTGGGTTATCAGATTGGAAGAGCTTCAATGAGATACTGTGAATAGCTCAAATCCTGCTATATAAAGGAACATTACAGAGATGCAGAACATGCCAAAAATTTCCTATCTACTTAGGCTAAAAGGTTATTTTTCTTCCTAAGTGCTAACTTTCTGAAATAATATTTATCTTGTGTTTTGGGGAGTGGAAATGATATTTTGACTGTTAAGATGAGCATTATTATGGGTTTATCCTGAAGAGAAAACATGTTTTCATTTTAGTAAAAAAAAAAATTAACAAATCTTTTAATTTATAGAAACCAATTTCTCCTCTCTTTCCTTACTTATGTTAAGTCACTGAACCAAAAATGTAATGCTGCCCCTTCTTAACTATATATCTTACGAGAGAATTGTAAATATTTACTAATTCAGTATTGGTGAAGTGCATAAATCTCAGAGTAATTTTATTATTGCATACTGTCACATAAATCAGTGTTGATCCTTACACATTTATGAAGTGCAAAATTTGCTTGCAATATCATACTCAACAGGCATATAAACATCACATCATTGTTAATATTGCCAAAATATTATAAAAGTTTCCATTTTAATAACGTTTCTCACATAGTATAGAATTTGAAATTGTTTTATGATACATCAAAATAAATGGATGTGATTCACCATACAAAAGCTATATAAAACCTAGGAAATTTCAAAAGACAGTTTCTAAAAAAAAATATTTATTTCAGAAATCCTGTCCAGAGTAGAATTTAAGTAAAAGCATATCAATTCCATAATTAACAAGAAAATAAAGAAAACAGCATTAGGAGCTTAACTGTGCTCCTACATGATTCTGGTGGAACCAATGATGTTTACCACTTATGTTGAAAAAATGGAGTGTGAAAAAGAAACACAAAAATGATTAAGAGCTTGTTGAGCATAACTTCTTATGGCAGAATTCAAGAGCATAACGTTTCCAATGAACAGCTTAGAGTTTGCCTAAAGTTTTTTAATGAGGTCATTTCATTTCATAAAATACTTTTAAATAACATCAGCACAACATAGCAAGAACCGGTATATAGAAGCTGAGGCTAGAAAATGGAAAATAGAAAAAAAGCAGAAATTTCTAACATGGATATTGATAACTATTGATCAAGAAATGATGGAGTTTCCACTGTCTAATAGCCTCCAGAAGACTTTTTTTTCCTCTATAAATCATGACTTTGACAAATCTACACACACAGTGGAATGAAGTTGGATAAGCAATGTTTCCCTCAAAACACCTTGTTAGTGCACACGTAGAACATGAATTATTTCTGTGGTAGGGAAAGGTAAGAATCAAAGATGCTTTTAATGCACCTTTTTAAATTCCCCTCTTGTAGCAACTCATTATCTGCCATTCAGAGGTGTTCTAAGGTCCTCAGGTTTACTCTCTATAATGCCCTATTTGTTTATCAGACTAACCTCCATTTGTTATTTGTTGTTAGGGGTGGAGATGGAGTGGGGTTAAACGCAATGCAAAGACAGATCTCCATGGGATAAATTATTCATCTCATTAGCTCAAGAGAAACAGTGCTACAGAAAACACTCACTATCTTCATTTTAGGTATAAACCTAATTGGACAGTTTCCTGACATTTACAGATCACGCAACAGTAGCTCATATGTAACATTACTGATGAGAAATTTCTGTCAGTGCTGCTTTACAATGCATGCCTGTTCTTTTACAGATAAATGATGTGTTGCTGAAAGCACAATAGTTATTTATACTCATGTAAACATAAGAAAGACACTGTTAGGACATCTCATCATTAAAATGTTTATGCCCTTATCATTGTGCAGCTACATGGATGAATCATTTTCTCTTACAATGTACCCTTATTTTACCTACTTGTCACCTAGGAAATAATTTATTTTCGTTCACTGTCAGATTTTGCATCTGTAGAGGTTGGATTTGTGTAATGAAAATTAAATGATGATTTATAACGTAAGAGGGAAAAGTGCTGGGACATTATGACCTTGGCACAGTCTTGAATTATTCGCATGTTTGGAAAATAGGCAGTAAGAGTACTTTTTGCCTAAGAGACAACTGATGCTTCTGGAATCCAACTCTGAGTCACTGAGGTGTTTATCATAGAATCATAGAATCCTTAAGGTTGTAAGGGACCTCTAGAGATCATCTAGTCCAACCCCCCTGCACACGCAGGGACACCTACAGCATGTGGCTCAGGACTGCGTCCAAGCGGGTTTGGAAGATCTCCAGAGAAGGAGACTCCACAACCTCTCTGGGCAGCCTCTTCCAGGGCTCTGGCACCCTCACTGTTAAGAAATTTTTCCTTAAGTTCCTGTGGAACTGTTTGTGGCCATTTCCTCTAGTCCTGTCAGTGGCCACCACTGAGAAGGCCGCCCCATCCTCCTCACTGCCTCCCTTGAGGTACTGACAGACACTGCTCAGGTCTCCTCTCAGCCTTCTCTTCTCCAGGCTGAACAGGCCCAGCTCTCTCAGCCTTTCCTCACAGGGCAGATGTTCCAGGCCCCTGATCGTCCTCGTAGCCCTGCGCTGGACTCTCTCCAGCAGCTCCACATCCCTCTTGTACTGGGGAACTATTCATTGTATTTAAAGTTGAAGAATCTACATGTTGCCCCTGCAGAGATTATGATGTGATGCAGAACTGGTCTTGCTTTCCTGGGTCCTGAAGATCCCTCACTACATTAGAGAGGTACTAATTTGTAAGATATGCATTTGTCTAAACAAGACAAAAAATGATTTGGGGGTTTTGAGACCAATACTTAAATGATCATATAAGTAATAGTATAAAAGATACCCATGTTGACATGCTCTTCAGCTTTGCATTTTGATTGCTTTATTTCAGGTTAATGCTAGACTAACTCAGATGTAAACCAAAGCCAGAAAGTTTTGTAAATTTAGTCCATTGGTGTTAATGTCTCCTAAATAGTCCGTACAGCAATATGACTAAACTAGTTAACAGTAATGCTTATTGATGGCTGTTACACAGCCTAAAAGCCTGTGACTGCAACATAAAGGACATTTGATATGCCAATTAATTTCTCTAAATTGCAGAACTTTTATCTTCCAGACTGACAAAAGACAATGGTATATTATTCAGTTAGTCATTGGAATCTTTTAATGTATTCCATCCTTTTGTTTTGATTTCTGGGAAATATTGTTGTTTGTTAACCCAATTATCAAACATATAATTAAAACAAACAAAAAGGGTTTCAAACTAGCTTTGTTATAGCATGCAGGTAGTAATCTTAACAGCAAGTCAGAAAAGCGAATGAAAAACTGCAAAGTATGAGAAACACAACCTATTAAAAATACAAAGCTAGCAGGATGGATTGAACATCTATCTTTTCAATTCTATTGCATAAATCATTTCATCTCAATGTGAAAAATGAATTTTGCCAAACATGTCAATTTGGCCAAGCTTGGCTTTTTGTCCCTACCCCACTCTTTGCTTATCTAAATTAAAAGACTTGATTTCTTGGCTGTTAATTAATTTGCATAAGTAGCAGCTTTTATCTCTTACAATACTATCTCTGCATGATGATTCATTGTGATGAAGGAAAGACAGATCTTCTTTCTATTTTTGTGACTGATAATGTCCAAGCAGTCATCTCCATTATGGCATTTGAAGAGGACAGCAGATGACAATTTCAAGATTATTAGGAGAGTGCGTTTAATTTTGTACCCTGTCAAATCCTTGCAATAATTTTTGTCACAAGAAAAGATTCATATTGTACAATTTCCTTTTCTCATTACAATCATTGTCATAAGAATGAGAATCAGTAGATAATTGACTGGAGTAATTTATGCATTATAAGAGACTACCAAACTGCTGTAAACCTAACAGAATTTCTTGAAGACTTTTTCATTCTCATTAATCCAGCTATTTCTAAGAGCAGAGGTTGTGACTGTTTAGTGGACCAAACTACGTTGCTGAAAGGGTTGAGATAACACTTTTGGCTGCATATTTCCCACCACAATCCCCCAAAGTTGTAATGTATGATTGGAAGTGTTATGTATTCTCAGTTTCCTGCCAAGAACAAATCAGTTTGACCAAGTGCTGGCCCATAGCTGGAGGGCTGCCTGAAGAAAGAAAACTATCTTGTTATACTGAAGTGCCTCACACATTAAGTCAAGGACAGTGTGATATAAACATTGCACAGAAAATATATTGTATTAAAAACAAAGATATAAACGAAGCCTATAATCATATCAGGGCACTGAATGGTCTAGATGTGTTTTTTTTTTTTCTTTTGTATCTAAAGCTACTTTTACATTATTAATGTTTTAATGGTACTTTAATACTGAGGTCACACAGTGACATGCAAGTTAATAAAAGATGTCAATGGCTATCCATTCCTCTTTCAAGGAGCCTTTATCAAAGGCTGAATTAGAGATGCTAGTGCTTCCCCTAAGTTATGCTGCTTTTAATAGTCTTAATTTTATGTCTCCTTTTTGCGATCTGATCTTCCTTGCTATGTTTATGTGCATTTGAATCAAAGAGATTATGTTTGCTTCTGGTCCTCGAAGGACTGTAATACTTCAGCTGAAGATGTAAACTCATTGCTTGAATCCAGTTCAGCAGCAGGATAATAGTCATTTCCTTTCCTAAATGAAACATATTCCTATACAGAGACTTTTTTAGCCTCTTTATTGTACTAGAAACTGCAAAACAATGCTGATTTCCAGCATTAGATCTGTTGTTTCTAATACTACTTCAACTAAAGGTGCAGCAATTGTGAGGTCCAATAATGAAAAGCAGGGAGTGACAAACTAGCAGTGTCTGAGATGCCATCACTAGTGGAATGGGACATCATTAGCGTGCCATGTTTTGTGAAAGTAATCGGGATTGACTTTTTCAGTAGTCTCTAAGCAGATACAGAGCATACACATTTTCTGCAACAGATAGCCTCGGAAAGAGAAATCTATGACAAGTTCAAAGAATTGCCCGAGTTGTGCTGCAGCAAAGGTGCATACTTTTCTAGCCTTGTTACTAAGGAATCTTGTTTTAACCTTTCAGGAAGGATATATTGCAACAGGTTCACACAGAGAGATTTGCTCAAGTATATGTAGATCAGTATTCCTTCAGCTGACTTGGCATCCAGAAGGTCAAATTATCTCAGAATTCAGGTTTATAGAAAATAACACTTTGACTTCCCTTATGTCAATCTCTCTTTATTTCTTTTTTTTTTCTTTTTTTTCTGTGCCTATGACTGATTTTCCTCAGTTTCACCAGGTGTGACAATGAGAAATACTAATTTTGCTTAAAAAAACAGCATGTTATTTTTAGTCTGCTTTTGCATTTTTTGGTTTGGCTTTTTACAGGTGTTTCACTGAAATACCACAGCTCTTCCTTTCTTTTTAATGGAGACCACATATTGCACGTGCTTCATAGTTCTGCTGAGACCAAGCTTATTCAGTTTGGTAAAGTCAGACAAAAAACTAGCAGTTTCCATCTTCCTAATAAAAAACAGTTGGTGTAAGAAAACATTGGAAGACTAGAATATAGGAAAATAATATAAAAAATATAACTACCAGAGAAAGAATTAATAATTTGCATGCACATGAAGACAGGCACATACATTCACATACACAGCTTGTATTCTTCAAATTGTAAAAAGAAATGTCTGATACAGGAATTATTTTTGAAAATCTGCTAAGGAAGAAATGTAAGAAATCAGTGTACCTTATAATTCAATTTTAGCATAGTTAATACCTTGCCTTTCATATCCTAAACAGAGTAGCATTTCTATAATTAGGATTAATAAAGATTCTAGATCTGAATTAGAATTTCAGTGTTTCAATGTTCAGTGTCAAATCTAGTGGATTTTTGGAGGGCTTGTTTGTTTCTTTTTTTTTGTTTGTTTTTGAATCTAGGTTCTCAACTGTTTCTAGTTTTCTTTCTAATCGTATCATCATAGCACTAGCAATCCCGTATGTTTCCTAGTACTTTCTTTAGTGAGGAGCCATAATATCTCCTGGCTTACGGCTGAGTGTTAAAAAAAAAAAAAAAAAAAAAAAGAAAGATGTAAAAGAATAGTAGTTTATCAAGTAGTTGAAACAGCATCAGTCTAATAAAACATCTATCTTAAAAACAAACAAACAAACAAAAAAACTACACCAGGTCAAAGAAATTCAGTCAGAGAATGTGGGTGTTCAGGACCAATTTTCAGATGATTTCTCTCAGGAGCTAGCTGATACAGTTCTCCTAATGAACAAAATTTCTCCATGCAGTGACCTCAGATACCCTCCTCTAGTTGATCCAGTCTCTTAAAAAGAGTTAGTGTTATGAAATCATATATATGAATTCTTGAAACCTGCCTAGGGCACTTTTTGAAGAGAGCTGTTCCAGTGTGGACAGCAGGGAATCAGAGCACCAAATTTTAACACAGCCATTTGCACTGGGCAAAAACTGAGTGGCTTGGACCATCTGAATGTCATATGCTAGCTCCTAAGAGAAAGTATTCTGACATCAGAAAGCAGATAGATAGGTAATCATGACACAGTCTTTATGGGTAAGTAAAGATAAGCAAAAGCCAACTTGGCTAATATTTCAACTGCCTTTCTGAGTGCAAGTTTGAAATGGGCTTTATATAATTAATCTTTGTAGAATTTTATAGTATTGCCGGCTACAGTTATTGGTGCCTGGTGCATTGTATAAATTACTTTTCAAGTCAAGCTAAAGTAACATTCTTTTAAAAAATAGGTAATTGCTTGGATGACATAAAGCACTGAATAGAGAGAGGTGTTGCTTAACACCTTTCTGAATCAATATACTTATCTTCTTTATTTTACTTTATGCTTTCAAAACTATAGTGGGGAAAAAGAAAAACGGGAGGTGACTACTTTGGTTATAATGAATCAGGTATGAATGCTGGTAGGATCCCAGAACCAAAGGCATATTTGCTATTGTAGAATAAGGTTTATGAGAAAAGATGAGACTGTAAGATTAACTAAAAATTGCACTGTTAGGATTTCTAAGATTCTTTACTCCTATTAGAATCTTTCAAGAATGAGCAGAATAATGAGCTGGGTTTTATTCTCATTAACTTCTTTGTCATGAGAACTCTTAAGTATTATATGTCTGAAAATTGATAAAAAATCAGGTAGAGTTCTGCATTTCTCCTACTTTTCCATATTTTATTTTGATTCTATATATCACTACTTCTAACTACAGAAGAAAGCAAACTGCACACAGACTAATAAAAAATCACAGTCACCTGGTACATTGATTTATGACTAACAGAAATGATTATAAAATAACAAATTTTAAATTATTAAACTTGCACGGATAAGCCACCATGGATATATAATGCCACCCTTTAGCACCAACTTTTATACAGTGTTTTCAAAGAAGAGGAAACAGTGTGGGGAGTTTATGGATCCAGACTGCAGCTGCCCAAGAAAGTTTATTTTTCCTGGAATAAGTTTTATTCTAAAGCTTTAAGATGTTTTGTGTATTTTAATCAGATGGAGTTGCAGATGGGAGGTTTTATGGAAGAGATGTTCATATTAAAATATGTTCATATTAAAAGGTTAAAACTTAACCTAAACATGACAGGAACATACACATACGTACAGAAATTGCAGATTTCCATACTGACAAAAAAAAAAGAAAAGGCATATTTTCCTTTGGAAAGAAAATTTCCCAGAGGAGCAGTTTTAATCTACTCTATTTCAAACCATTTCTCAGAATATATTATTAATTTCAAGTAATTTTTTTCTGTGTAGTTGGGACATCATGTAGCCTGCATATAGAGAACTTGCTTTAAAACTTTACTGTTTATTTTCTGCTTTACACTGTAACATACCTAGATGCTAAAAGTGAAATATTTCAGTGTTTTGTGCATAAATTTTTACATATGTATATATATTCTGAAAGAAATGTAAAATCTGGAATATGAAAATACCCTATCATTATGCTTATGAACATGTATGCAATATAGTAATGGAAAATATGCCAACAGAAGTGGCTTTAAGTATCATAATCAGTAAGTATAATCTAGATGCCTACAGTTGCCTAAGATGTCCTCTAGTTTAGTTGTATATTGAATTGTGTGTAACTCAGTTTTTGTATTTTTGTATGTCACTTAGAAATGTATGTGTATATTATTATCTATTATGCATTAAGAAATGGATAGAGTTGTGTTAAAATACTTCTAGACAAACTGTTCCAAAGTTCTTAAGTTTTCTTTTATGTTAAAGTAACAAGTCAAAAACACTTTCATTAAGAGATTGTGGCCTTCCAGGAAGAAAAGAATGGACCAATGCTATCTATTTATATAAACTGATACCAGATTTGAGAGGAGAAAATAACATGTAAGCATTTTTAAGGATAAAAAAACTAATAAAACTAAAAGGAGTCTCTGCACTGTACTTTGAATGATGAAAAACATGAGAATAACATAGGGAAAAATTCGCTGTAGCTCCAAATTAGTTTTGGAAAAGTTTTATTTTTTTCAGGCGGCCTGAACTGATCGGGATAAAAAAGAAGTCTTCATGTGAGATTAGGTTAATGTAAAATGAAAAGTCTTCTGTGTGCATCTTTGGCTGACCTATAATGTCCTCCTTTCTAAGTCCATTTTTGTGTTGATCAGTTTGCAGTGAACAGGCCAGAGAAAAGGGAACTTGTGGCCAACTGCTGAAATACCCAAGCTGAAGGAGACGTGTGCCTTATCTGTGTGTCCTCTCAGGCAGGCTTGCGCTAGGCTAGCATTGCACATTCTCCCTACCACACTGTTAAGACCTTTATCATAGGTCTCTACCCTGTATCTTGGTGGCATTTATTATAATTAAGCCTTAATCATGAGCAGGATTCTTATTTTCTGAGGTAATTTAATAGTCAGACACTTTGTCCCCTCTGTTTAGCCAATGTCAGAGAAAGTATTTGAAAATGCTGGGTTTGTCATTTACAAAGATTCTCCTGCAATAATGTGGTTGTGCTCATAATAAAAAAAAAATCCATATGTGGTAATGTAAACTGTGGCAAGGCAGAAGGGGATTTCTTAGAGGTCATAGACACAAGGGAAGTGCATGCACACAGTCATTTTAGAAAAGTGGAAGTTCTTGCTGGAATGCTCCAAGTAGCTGTGTGCCTGTGAGGCTTCCCAGGTTTTCATGTTGAATCACCAAGCTGGATTTATGGTGCATGACTAATCCTATTCTCTGGCCATTGGGTTCTGTGGTGCTTGTGGTGCTTTGTGAAATCAAAGCACAGGAAATTGTTTAACCTTTGCAGAAAAGCAAGTGTGGAGGTGTAGAACTAAAAACGTATTAGATGTAAGCATATTAAACAGTGGGATATACAAACAAAGTGATGATTTATGTTGGCTGGAGTTGGATTTTGCAACTCTATATAATTACATATTTAATCTATTTAATTACATAATTATTGTGCTGGTATAATTGACCAAAATTATTTGTACAGCCAAGAGATCTCACTGTATTCACCAATCCAGTGGGGAGAAAAATAAGTCGGTATGTAGTATATTTAAAGTAAAGATGTAAGATGTGACCTTCCGATAATTTCCTTTGCATGATTTTTCTGGATATAGGCTACATATATTTTTAAATGCCATATGTTAACATAAAAAATTTAAACAGTAGGTTTACTTGTAGCAATGAGGTATATTGACTCTTTGTTATTACCATCCACATTAAACAAATTTATTTATTACATTAATGAGAAATTATTTCTGCTATGCTTATTCAGAAAAGAACACAGCAACAATTCTATGTAAAGAAAATTGAAAGTGAAGTACTCATCCTCTGCTATACACCACAGTTATTTTAAATCTAATTAAAATTGTACTGTTATTACAGAGATAGATAGAATATCTCAAACCACTTGGAATCCAGAAAAACTCAATGCATTTTTATTTCAGATTTTTTTTTTTGGTCAAGTAATTTTGACATGAGCACTTAGTGTTTTATACTATGCTGCTGAGTTTTTACGTAACTTTTCACAAATACGGGGATTCCCTGTTTTCACAAATCAAGTGATGCACTCTTCAGAGCCCCATGGCTTTGCTTTCAGTGTGTGTAGCAAGAACATTAATTAAATATGCCGTCAAATCTAGCTACCTGAAACTGATGTGAAAGATTTTAAAAATAAGAATGCAAAGAATAGAATGAAATGCTGTAGAAATACCAGGAGATGCCCATCGAAGACATCAGAAAATGTGGCTAAGTATAGATCACCATCTGAGAGCTACAAGATTGCAATCATAACAGAGTAATGAGAATGGATATAGCTGATGCCATTTCTCATTTTCATTACTGTCTTTTTCATGAGAATGGATTAATACTGTGCAATTTTGTATTCTCATGGCAATTTTGTCACAAAATGGATTCATGCCAAGCCATTCCCTGTTCTTGTTAATCTTTGTCAAGAAAACAGGATACAAAATTCTTCATGACTCATTGAGTTCACAGGAACCTGTAGAACTTCCACAGCCCTGCAGACTTCAGACTTCTTTTAGTGGTTTGGATAGTCTAACTTTATGTGATATTTACTGAAACACTACCAGTAAAGAACAGGAACCACAAGGAACACGACAAAATAATCTGATTTTTGAGTCTTTATATATGGAATACATATACATATGAAGTACTTAGTTTCTTAGAGAATTTTCAGGAAAGTGCATAAGTGTAATATCTGCAAAGATGAGTGAATAGGTCACAAATAATCTAGTTAACTCTTTGGAGTTTTACATATTCAAATATAGGGAAATATATTCAAATATATATATAGCATATAGGTTAGGTGAATGTTAGATGCTTAAATTATGATGACAGAGGGTGCCGAATCCAGGTGTTTTCTGTCTCACAGTCTTAAGATAATGGTCTCACTAACTGCTAAAGTGTCTGATTTATCTTGTATAAGTAAGCTGTAGGAGATTGATTATAACCAAAATTCAAATCTATCATGTTCTCAGTCTAGCGATATATATAGGGTAAAGCTTAAAAACTGCTAGATAGGGCACTTCACAGAACATGTACAACTCTTTGCGTATGTATTCTTGTGATAAATGACAGCCCTCCCTGACTGCAGTTTTGAGCTTCCCAGTTTGAATGAATTTAATTTCTGCATTTACTTTCTCTTTGTAACATGGTTCTGATACATATTAAATATATATGTGAAAATCTGTAGGAGTTTAGCATAAAAATTGTTTTAAAATACCTACTGTTTTAAATACCTGCTGTTTAAATTGTTTTAAAATACTCATCTTTACAAGCCTAAGTACCTTAGAAGTCTGTCCTGGACATTTTTTCCTTGTCTCTACCTCTGAAACTGCATCATCTTTTTGGTTCAACCACTTTTAAATGCTAAAGGTAACACATACTGTAAGGGAAGTTTCCCTCTTTTGGGAAGTTTTTTGCAAGTCAAGTATGATAAACTGATGAAGTATGTAAGTTTTTACTAGTACAAGGACATAGTATAATAAAGACATATTTCTTGTTTTAATATCATTCAACAGAAAATTTTGAATAAGAACTGAAATCATCATGCCAATACAATCATTATTTAATGATAATCAGCCTGTAAGAACACCTTAGAGCCTCTTCTACTTTAATCCTTTTCACTTCATAGTACTTTAACTCTTTGAATCAACTAAAAGACAACTAGAAAGAGATCATTTTATTAATACTGCCTAAAGCAAACCGAGTTATCAGCTCTGAAATGGATCTCAGCAGTTTCTCTCATTGTTTGGAATCCTATATTATAGAATAGTTGCAGTTGGAAGGGACCCATGGAACTTATCTGGTTCAACATCCTCAAGCAGGGACAGCAAGAGCAGGTTTCCCAGAACTCTGTTCAGACAGCTGTTGAATATCTCCAAAGACAGAAATTCCATAGCCTCTTTCGGAAACCTGTTCCAGTGTTTGACCAGTTCCACA